>WBMZ01002886.1:0-17149 GCA_013400975.1 Atrichornis clamosus
GGGCAGTGCTCCCTGGGGCACGGCCACGGGCAGGGCACTGGGCAGGCCCTGCTGGGAGGTGTTTGCCACGCCTGCCCTCCCTGGATGTGCCGACACACACAGGGGCTTCTGCACTGACGGGAGGCAGGGGCTGCCCAGAGCTGCCTCCCCTGCCCCACCTCACACTGGGGTGAAACTGCAGCAGATGGGATGTGACTCCATCCAAGCAGCTTAAAAAAAGGGACGCTGAGTGTTTGATGAGCCAGCTGCCCTGCAGCACGATTGTACTTCGAGGTTTGCTCTTGCTGCAGATTTCCAGTTGTCACTTTTCCTTGGCACAGACAGGCAGGAGATACAAATGTATTGAAACCAAGGTGTTAACTGTGATCCACACCTTCAGTGCCTGAGAGTGGAATACTCAGCCTTCAGGTAAGAAATACTGTTAGTTAATCAAGAAAAATACAAATAGAGGCATCCAAACCTCTCTTTGGCATGTCAAGAAGTATAAAAGCTCTAAGTGTTAAAGGTTTGGAATTAAAGCACGTTAAAAGCTAAAAGTTAAAAATTCTGTTCCCATTTACTCAGGACATTGATGTGCTGAGTGAGGAGGGGCAACATAGAATTGAGCTGTGTTGTTTGGACAGGAACTACTGCAGGATCTGTAGTCCTTAAGGAGTGTCTAATGGCTTTGGGAATAGTCTCCTTTTCCACATCACTGCCCTGCCTGTGCTCTGATCATTCCACAACAGTGAGGTGGACAGAGGCTGTGGAGGCTGAAATGAGGAAGATATTTCAATTGGCAGTGCATTCAGCAAAGAGGAAAGTGCTTGATCATCTTCCCTTCACGCTTGGTTGGTGTTTGCTTCCTCAGTCTGAGTCAGAGTCAGAGTTCTCATCTGAGGGGTAAAACGAGGAACAAAAGTGAAATTACAACCTGGAAATCCCCCCCAGCTGTGGCTCTGCTGGGAGAGGGAGGCTGCTCTTGGCAGAGTCTGCTTCAAAGGACGCAGCACGTTTGGGAAGAGGCTTCTGAAGGGACAGTTCTTGCTACCAGGATGGGGCCTGAAGTGGTGTTTGAGGGAGTTGGGAATGCTGCTGAGAGGCCCTGGGAGCATCACAGGAACCCTGCTGGCACCTTCCTGCTCTGGGACTGCTGTTTGCTGCCAGCTCAGTCTCTGAAGCTCTGAGATGCTGAGAAGGCCCAACAGGCCCACAGGGGCCCATCCTTGTGGCCTCAGCAGCTGAGAGCCCGACAGGGCAGAGCCTTCCTTGCACGGTCACAAACACCAACACAAAGCTGCAACTGCACTTCTGTGAATTTATGTATTTCTGTCTCCATCTCCAGGGAAATTAGGTCTAATCTGTACCCTAATTTTGTACCCTTGTCACCTGATCATCCTCTGAGGTCAGTTCAGTTTTTAGGCTTTAGAGTTGTTTCCTGTTCCTTTAATTCTTTCGCCTCTCTTCAGCCTAAAGCTTGCAAAACATTTAACAGTTGACCAAAATCCCCAGAAGAGACTTAGTGCTGCTGCTCACCCTCCAGGATCTGTACACATCCTGGGTGTTTGGTTTTGAGGGGTGGGTTTTTGGGGTTTGGGATTTTTTTTGTTTAAGTGTGGAGCAGTCTTTTTTAATCTATGTGTGTGCAACGAGGAGTGTCACAGGGACAGGATGCCTGATTTGGGCTCCTGGGTGCTGCAAACCAGCTGCCTCTGTCCTGACTTGAACTGGATTTGAACACCCAACCCTCTTTTTATCTTTGTTGAAGTGGGTCTGTCTATCTGAAGTAGACTGTGATAGAAAAAAACCTGTTAACAATCTTGTTAATTTTATGCAATTTGACCCTTGGAATGCAAGGCCATTTGCCCACAGATGGTCATAGGAGGCAATCACGATGAGATGCTAAAGAAAAAAGCACTACTGGACACAAAAGACTGGGGATTAATGGATGTTAATTATAAATTACCAAGAAGAAAAGGTAGATATTATCTTTTTTTTACAGTAAGACATTTTAATGGGGAAAAATCTCTGTGCTGCACAATAATTTCTATAATTGAGTTTGGAGCCTTTCAAAGTTAAACTCTGAGAAACTTCACATTCTGGGCTTGCAAGTTGTCTTTCTAAGTCACTAAAATTCCAGTTGTATTTGAGGACTAAGCAGCTTCCTAACTGAGCAGAGCTGTGCCCCCAAACCCAAGGTAGCCAAGAATAGGAGCTGCTCTTACTGAGAAGTGCTCCTGCTCCCCTGCACAGGGAGAAATGGAGAAGGAAATCTCAATTACAGGCTTGTAACAAAGGAGGGAACTTCACCCACCTTCTGACTTGTGCCCCTCAGGGGCATCCGAGCTGCCTTGCTTGAGGAACGTGACCAGGTCATTGAAGGTGATGTAGAAATCAATGGCAAACACGATGGTGGCCACAAACCCAAACACCTGCAATGGCACAGCCACACCTTAACCACAGGTCAGGGCCATCGCTGACAAACCACAACAAGCCAAACCACACACAAGGAGAACTCCCAAGGCTTGGTTCTATTGGCCCGTGCCTTTCCAAAAAGACAGGCAAGGGGAATGGCTTGTGAGCCACTGGCACCAAGTGAATTACAGCTGATTTGGGAGCCTGAGAAGTGGCCAGATGTGCCCTCAGCCCTTCCCCAGGCTACATCCCTCCTGGGCTCAGGGCACATTCTGAGCATCAGCACTGCTGGGAGCTACAGGAGTGGCACCTCCACCATCCCAGGGCATCTCTGCCACCAAGAAATCATCTCCATTTCTCTGGAAATCAGTTTTTACTCATTTGCAGGGAGATGTGTCTATTGCTGAGTGAACTAGATTGAGATTAAAATGATTCTGCAATTCCCTCTCCAGTGCCAGAGCAGCAGAACGGGGCCAGCAGCAGGCTGGGTTTTGGTCTGGGAACCTGGGCTGAACACACTCCACTGCTCCAGCTCTAAATGCAGGGACAAAAATTAAAACAAGGTTTTGGGTTGTCTTGTGTTGGCTGCTGACCAGCACTGCTGGGCATTGCTCTGCCCTAGCTTTAAAAATCGTTATGCAGATTTATTTATGTTGCATCCATTATTGATGCTTGGAGTCAAGTTGCAGGTGGAGGGGCTGTATTGTGTTTCTGAACACAAAATGCTGATGGTGAAGGCTCTCTCCTGGCCAGTCCTTATGCTGGAGAGTAAAATGACACTGCTCTTGTTTCAACTCATCCAACTAAAATTGAGCAGTAGAGGCAGCAAGTTGAAATTACTTAATTTAGACTGGCCTTAGCAGTTACAGGTTTGATTTATTATTATTACCTCCATTAAAGGATCTTGATACTTTTTGCAGGAACAGAGTTTCTCTCCGCTGTACACCTGGCTTAATTAACAAGCAGAATAGGTGCCTTCCCTAAGGGCTGCAGTTAGCACAGCAGCACTGTTGGGATGAAAAAGCTGTTCATCGGTTCAAAACACGTTTTTCTGAATAACTGACCATTTCTTCTTTGCTTTAGGCAAATTAATTCCCAGTGAATTGAAGAAACTTGTGTTACTTGCAATGGGGTCAAATCTGAACCGTTCCTTGAGCACATCTGTACTCAGTTCACCACAGCACGGCAGTGCACAGCTCACGGGTACTCACCCCTGCTGCTTTGGATGCTCCATCACTGTATTTTGAGACAGCAGCAATCGAAATGGCAAAGTAAATAATGGCAGCAGTGACGCAGCGCAAGAAATCCTGTGAAGGGAGCAAGGTAGCACTCTCAGATCAGTCAGGTATTTCCTCTGAAAACAATTCTGGAAACAAACACTCAAATCCTCTGTTGCTGCATCAGTGGCCTGGCCTGAGCTTGTCTGGTTTGCTGCACAGGAGGAACTGCTCATCTGGGAAATATTCCTAAATAAGAGAAGGCCCAAATCTTGGAATAAGCCTCTGCTCTCAGAGCTGCTGGGATAAATCCTGTTTTTACCATGCCTGTGCCAGGCAGACCTTCCCCCAGGGCTGTCCTGGGGCGTTTGCCTTGGAGCACAGCAAGGGCTCTCATGGAAAAATCGTTTGAAATGCCTTAAAAAGCCTGATGTTTAGGCAGAACTCCTGCAGCAGCAGAGGCTCAGGAGGTACCAGCTCCCGTGGGAATTGGGGGAGTGCTTGTCTGGATGTGGGTCTGTGTGATGATCTCCATGGAGAACTGTCTGTGGAACTCCTCACGCAGGAACTCAACACTTGGGTTAGTGCTGGAATGGTTCATACTTTGTCTGTCCACTGCCAGCTCCAGCAGCCTGTCCCTGGTGCCTGGTGGGATCACTGGGATGAGTCCTGCTGAGGCTGTGGCTGGGCTGTGCCCTGTGACACCAGCAGGGAACATTAAATACAGAGATGTGACTCCCAGGGAATGTGCAGTACCAGTACTGGTATCCTCAGCTCTCTTCCCAATTAGCTCTCCTGCCTTTCCAGAACAGATGGGTGAGTAAGATCCTGTCTCAAAGCACAAATTCTGCAAGAAACTGGACTCTTCTGAAGTCAGGACAAGGTCAGTGATGTGCATTCTGTGCCTGCAGTGTGTTGTGGTAATGGCCATGACAAACACACAACTTTTTTGCCTTTTTTGTCTCAGTTCTGGAACCAGGTGCTTGTAGAAAATGGGAAAATGATGGGACTCAGATTACCAGCTGAAAACTGCACAGTCACAGTCAAAACCACTGAGCCTGCTTTACCCACCAGTGGCCTTGCTAAAGTTATTTTTAAAGACTGAGAGCTCCAGTTCAAATCTCACTACGATGAACCATTGATGGCACCAAAGAGAATCCAGGTTTTTTCGAAGTATTTGTACTGCAAGACAGCTGCTCCCTTTGCAGTGATACTTGAGGCTGGAGGGACATCCAGTGGCCAGGGATCTGCCCAGCAGCCACTGGTTCCTGTGTGGGCATGAACGGGCTGGAGCTGCCCCTTCCCAGAGCAGCTCAGTTTGTCTGTGGGTGTGACTCTGCCCCAGAATTTAAGCACAGTCTGATAAAGCCTGTCCATTACTAACTAAAGCCTCTTTCCCCCTTTGCAAGGGTGCCAATAAGGAACTTGGGCTGATGCTGCCTCTGAAGATCCAGCCTGAAGCCTGGAATTGGGCATAAATTCTGTGCTTGGATAAAGCCGTGCTTTGTGTCAGCACCAACAAAGCTGCAGTGCAGAGCAGAGCATATTCAGAGTGCTTTGGGACCTCCTGAACGAGAGGCTACACTGACAAATTCTGATGAGGAGGTGAAGTTGTGACAGTCACCCTGAACTCCTGCCCAGCCCCTCTGACTCCCCTTGCCCTGCACAATTAAAACTGGGGGTCTCCCCTGCACACCTCACTTACCGTCAAAGGCCAGTAGAGTCCTTTAAACTTCTCATTAAGCTTGGAGGCGTAGGCAAAAAAAAGAAACAGTGCCAGCAGAAACTCTAGGAGTGGTGCCATCATGAAAGAAGCTGCTAGAGATGCAATATAGCAGATAAAGATGATAAATGACAGCACCTAAAGTAAAGGAAAACTCGTAGTTATTCGCATGGAGTAGCAGAGCCGCAGGCAGCTGAGCAGCTTTGAAGTGTTATTTTCCCTGTGTATCTCTGTCAGTGGTGCTGCTGATGCCACAGCTTGTTTCCCTTTTTTTTTTCTTTCTCATTGGGCCAAGTGATTTTTCTTGTTCAGCATGGAACAAACCTCAAGCACTGGTGTTTCTTTCCCTGTGTGTGAAACGGCTCTTCCGGAGCGCGGGGTGGATCTGCACCTCCCCGAGTCAGTCTCTGGGACTGTAAACAGCCCTGACAACATAATCCTGAAAATACTGTGGGGTGTTGCCAGGCAAGCAGAGCTTTTAAGCTTTCAGCCGTGACAGCTCTCATTTGAAACCCAAATCAGTGCTCAGACAGCCCGAAGTAACTCAGCATTCATAATCTTCTTGGAGTTGAAAGAAAAGAGTCTGCTGCTGACGGACAGAAAAGAGCCAAGAGTTAATTGTTCTCTGGTTTCTGGTTCCAGTTTTCCAGCATGGCAGCTGTTTTAGAGAGTAACAGGATAAATAACTCCAACAGATTTATCTCCATGATGTTTTCTAACTCTACAAAAGAATAAGAATGGCATTTGTTTTCCCACTCAATTAAAATACCTTTAGAATATAGTTTATGAGTCAAAGTAGAACGTTTCACAATGGGAAAACAGGTAAAGAAAATGCAATTTTACCTAAACCAGGCAGTGCCAGAGTGCTGTCCTGCACTCCTGCACTTTGAGCTGCTGTGTCTGTGAAGTGGAAGGTGAGGGGACCACAGAAAAGCTCAACACCATTTCCCAGGGATGTACTGGGGGTTGGCCACCTCCAAAAAGAGGCTCCAGCCCTGCTGTTCTACTGCCTTGGGCTGCTGTTTTTATCCAATTAGCCTGAATTAACCCAAGTGCCAGGATGCTGAATGACACATTCTGTGCCAGTCTCCAGCTGGGCTGCCCTGTCCAGCCTTTCCTCCTGGACACAGACCTCTGCCTTCCCAGTGTCACAGATGCTTTAGGTCAGCAAGGCAGGGGGCACTGAGCATTCCATTACAAGGCTTTTTTAACTTCTAATTCTAAATTGAGACACTGACAGTCCCACTCACACAGTACTGGAAATAAAGGTACTGTTTTCCCCCAGATGGCACGTGTGAAGGCAGATGCAGTTTCCTGCAAAGCCAATCAATGCATTTGCCTTGTTACATTTCAGCTCCTATGGATTTCTTTGTTTGTTGCTGCTGCCATGTGTTCCTGGGGACCACCTGTACCTCAGAAAAAATCATCTTATACTTGAATGATAAGGCTCCTATAATTAATTATTAATTACTCCTATGAGAGGTCAGCCAACCCTCAAATACATGTATCAAAAGAGCCTGCTGAGGTTAAGGGGGCAAGTAAGCAGTTCAACCCCACTGAAATGATTTCTTGGTGTAATTAATTAACAAGCCTTTATTCTCAGCCTGTGTTCTGGGGAAAGCAGTCAGTGCTTGACCAGGATGCAAACAGCTGGAGTACATTGTTTTGATGCACGAGGACTGGGTGGTGAAGTTAGAGAGGATGTGACATTTTTAGTAAGAGACTATATTTATCTTAAAACATCTATGCATTGTTCTTGTTTCTGTGGAACTGAGCTGGTATAGAACACAGAGCTCACTTCTGTGGGCCTGTCACCTGGAAATATCTGCCCCATTTGTTGCTGTTTATCCCATCATTATTTGTTTATTGCTTACAGAGCCT
Organism: Atrichornis clamosus; assembly: GCA_013400975.1. Classification (NCBI taxonomy): domain Eukaryota; kingdom Metazoa; phylum Chordata; class Aves; order Passeriformes; family Menuridae; genus Atrichornis; species Atrichornis clamosus. The sequence goes on from WBMZ01002886.1 coordinate 7,216, forward strand.
CTCTGCAGGTTTTTTTAGTTTTCCTGAAGTGGAGGGAGCTCATTCCCTGGATCTCATCCTCAGTGTGGTATTTTCTAAGAGCTGAAAGTGATAAGCACTCTCTGATGGGAAGTGGATTTAACAGAGCTTGACAACTCCTAAGAGGAGAGAGGACATCTTCCTCCTTCCCCTCACACCACCTATTCCTTCCACTCCCAAGAACAAACACTGGGCTTTCTTGGTGAATCTGCTTCACTTGCATTTGTAGATCATGATTTAGACACAGTTTTGTGTTTTCTTTGATTAAAAAGAAATCACAATCTATACAGGACATTTTTTTCTTGTTCTGCTGTGGGAAAAATATCTTTTTTGTAGAAAATATATTTTTCTGGCTAAAGGCAGGTATGTGATGGCCGAGCTGCAGGGAGGACCAGCAGCAGGGAGGAGATGTGTTCAGGGCAGGCCCCACCAACCCTTTCAATGGCAGAAAATTGAACCTGAACTAAACTTGATGTCTCTTAGGAAAGGATTAAATGCAGTGTTAAATAATACATCCTACCAGAGCAGTGAGGGGAGGCAGAGAGGCAAATTCAGATGTGTAAAGTGATGCTGCACAGCAGAGATCCCTTTGATCCCGATTCTGTTTGAGTCAGTAACCCCTGTGCTCTGACTGCCTCTGCACAGAGGAGTTCTCCTGTCAGAAGAGTTTAGTGAAAGGAAGAGCCTTGCTGGTCTGCTGCTACCAGCTTTGATAATTTGGAACTTTGTGCCAGGGCAGGCTCCTGCTGTCGCCCCCGGCCCTGGGCAGGTGTGAGGCTGGGCCAGGAGCTGTTCCATGGCAAGAACAGGGCAAGGAGCTCCTGCCCTGGGTGCTGCTGTGCCAGGGCATCCCTGCTTCCATGCCAAGTGAGCTGCTGAAGAGACAGAAACATCAGTCTGAGCATTCCAACTTTCTAGCTGGGTCTGGCCCAGAGAAGCTGGGGAAGTATTAATTTCTCATTTTAAAATCTGGTTGCCTTGTTCAAACCAACCCCTGCACTGCAGGTAGACCCCAGCAGTCTCCTGCTGCCTGTAACTATTCCCACCTTTACCACCCTCAGGGCTGGGACTGAGCCCAGCCTGTCCCACTCTCCACTTTCAGCATCCCATTGTGCAGGGGAAGTGCAGCTCAAGGCACACCAAAAAAAGGCACCCTTTGATTGGCAGGAAGTCTCTCGATTTCAGTAGATTATTGCTGATATTAAAGGGGAAACAATCTGACCTGGAGTGTGACAATTGCTCTCCAGCTAAGCATCATTCCTCATTTTGCAGGCACTCTGAGGCTGAAAAGGTTTTATGTTAAATACCCACCTATAAAATAATGGACCAGGTTTTGAGAAGGAAGGTTTGAAAGACAGTATTTTTGGATGCTACGGCCTTCACTGGGGTAAGGCTGGAAGGTGCAGGAAGGGGAGGGAGGCAGACCCTGGAAAGAGCCAGAGGAACACAGGAAGGAGGTGTCCAAGGGCTCTGCCAGGTGATGACTCTGGTACTGCACCTTGTTCTTTGGTTTTCTTCTTTTTTGTGTCCTGTCACAGCCCTGACATGATTTTAATGCCAAACCTACTTGGTAGCTCGGGAACAGCCCTGGGTAATTCAAGAGCCCACAAATTGCAGGTTTTTGATGATGTCTCTCATTTCTCCTTGTGCAGAGCTCACTTCCTCTTCGGACAGGTGGAATGCACAGACTCGTGGAGCAACACTGGCATTACCTACAACTGTCTTTTCTGCATTATAAAAGTGAGTAGGTACCTAGTCTGAACATTTAATTGCACTGCCACCAACTCCAGCATTCGATGTCATCTTAAAATGTTGAACACACACCTCTCCTCCCACAGCACCAACACTGCAGTGCCAGTCTGCAGCCAGCAGTACTGACACCTGCCCACGTACTTTTCCAGACTTCAAATCTTTGAGACAAACACCTTGCAAACTGAAAGTTGCTCTAAAAACTCAAAAGCAACCTTCAGAGTATACCCTGACCCCTCTAAAGAGTGTCAGATGTTTCACTGCACATCACACTTCTCCTGCACCTCTTTTCCTGAAGCTGTGTGTTTCAGGGTCATTTCAGAGAAAGGTCAAGCAATGGGACCTTGTTTTTCTAACAGCTCTGTATCTATGCTTAAAAAAAAAAAAAGCAGCTAGAGAGGAAGTTTGTGAGGCTCCGTGCAGTTGCAAGTTCATTTCTAGCACTTTCAAAAAGCACTGCTGCTTCTGGGGGAAAAAAAAAAGTAGTAGTGTTTTATCAGTTTTGTCCACTTGTATTTACACAGGGTTTTTTCTCTCCCCCTCCCTTGGGATTACATCCTCAGCACTGAGAGCAGCTCAGTCTGGGTCCTTCCTGTGCTGTTGCTGAAAGGTTTGTGTGACTGCTGCCAGCTTCACTGGGAAGGAATATTTGGATGCAGAAGGTTCTAATACAGCAAAGAGCAGGACAGGATCCTTTCACAGTCTGGCAACTGTATGAGCATAAAAAATCCTGGCAAAAAAAGCAGCCTGACTATTCACTGAGCACCTTTTATGTACATTCCCATTCACACAAAAAAAAGAGAAAGAAATATTAAGTGGTGCTTTTTCTTTTGTATTGTGTTTCAGAAAGTAATTTTCCCATTGAATCCCATGTAGTTATTACTTGATATTGTGTTGCTGGGCTTCTTACACTGGCCAGGCATTTTGGAGTTATACTTTATTGTGTAAGCAGCTCGCAGTTTCAGGTCTAAAAAACAACATGAGGGTGGTTAGAGAGCACAGTGTCCCTTAAGGGAGGGAGGGCTGAGGAGTGCTGAGGTCATGGCAGCTCCAGAAGGCATCTGTCTCCTCCGTGCAGGGAGAACAGACCCACTGGAGCCTGCTGGGAATGCATGGATGCTGGGAAGCTGCTGACATCACTGCACCACCTCCTCACCCCCTGCCCTCACCTCCCCTCCACACAGAACAGGTCCAAGCAAGGTTTTACACGTGGGCAGCAGTGATATCTCTTAGGCAAGAGTGCATTTTTTTTGGCAGACAGATGAAGTCCGTCACTCAGTGGTCTCTGCTATTCAATTACTACTTCTCCGTCATTCTTGTCGTGGAGGTGAAATTCCTGGGTCCTCCAGAACGAGCAGCAGGAGTGGCCTTCTGGCTACAGGCCCTGAGAAAGGCACAGGGGGCTTCTTCACAGGAGACTTTACACCCAGCAGCTGAAGTGTCAGTTATGGAGGTCAGTTCAGAGAAGACTGGAAAGACAGGAGAAAAGACAGGAAAAGAGGGGAGAAACAGGCACAATGATTTCTACATCCTTTTATGTCACCACAAAGGTGCCACAACTTTACATATTTATACTGCATTTTTATTAAAAAAATAAATGTAGTGCCACTGCAGACTGGCTTCAGGAGACTAAAGGAGATGCCAGTGAAAGCAGCCACAAAAGCTTGACTGGAGCAGCAGAAGGCACAGATGTGGATCCTGCCTGGACAAGCTCTGGTGAGAGGTCTGAGAGTGGCTGGCAGCTGTGACAGTGGCTGTTAAATGGTTCCAACACAGGACAGAGGGAACTGAAAACTGCATCTCTTGAAGGGTGGAAAAGATGCTGACCTTCAACACAGCAGCTTGAGTATTTAGGAAAAATGAGTAGCTTAAGAAGAGTGTTAAAATATATGAAATAAATCATGGCATGGGGGGAGAATAGAAAGGAAAAAGAAAAGAAATTAACCTGTGAGGTAAAAAATGGTGATTAGAAAATGGAAAGAGCAAAGCTTGCAAATGTACTCAGTGCTACTGCTTCCTTCTAGCTCTAGAGCTATCTCAGGTGGAATAAAAAATTAATAAGGCAGGTTAGTGGGAGGGTGGATTAGATGTTCCCTAGAGGTCTCTTCCAACCCCAACCATTCTGTGATTCTGTGAAGATCAAAAGAAAAAGGAGCAGGAGATGGGGGTAGGATAACTTCCTTATCTGAATAAAATTTGAGATTATAATAAAGCCTCTAGCAGTAATCAGCTCCATCACCAGCCTGACTTGTTCTAGGGGAAGCACCAGGATGCACAAACCCAACAGCCCATGGAGCAGTTTACATGTGACCCGCAAATTACACCTAAACATCAGAGAGATCCATCCTCCACGTGGAAATGTGTGGAAATGTTGTTTTCAAAAATGGCTTGGGAGCTGGAGAAATAAAGAGCATTTCTGATGAACTGCCAAGCTGCTGAATAATGTGACATTTACAGTAACGAGGACCCCATTTTGCTTCTGAACAAAAGACACCCTTCAAAATGTGCTTCCATGAATATTATTTACATACAATTCCTGCAGAGCCCAGCCCCACCCCACATTAGCACTGTGTTGAAGAGCAAGAATTAAACATTCAAGAGAAGAAAAACAAAGCTGAAGATGAAACACAGATTTAAACTGTGATAGATGTAACTTGGACTTCAATTACTTGGTGCTGCATTTCTCTAATTGTACACAGACTGCATTTATTCTGGGGCCTGTGTTGTCTTCAAGGGTTTCTTCTGGCAGAGCTGAGACAACTGGAGACAACACAGGCCACAGACTGCATTTATTCTGGGGCCTGTGTTGTCTTCAAGGGTTTCTTCTGGCAGAGCTGAGACAACTGGAGAGAAACTACTGCTGCCTCTTGTCTGCCAGGAAACCACGTCCTGAGCACGTGGGCTTGGCCTGCCAGGAGCACAAGGAAAGCTCTCGGCAGATGGGATTTCAGAGCTGCTTTCAGCCAGCCAAACCCTTGGGAAGCCCTGAGTGGCCTTAGAAAGGATAAATCCCTGTTTTGTCAAGACAAAGCAGTTTTTATTGCCCCAAGGAGGCATGATCAGTACTTCTCTATGACAACAGAAGGGTGAGTCTGATCCCATGACCGAAACAGTGTTCCTCAAATATGTCATCATCCTGAGATGTTCAGAGCCAGGCTGTCTGAAAGGCATCAGTTAGTGGCTATAAGCTTGTAAAGGAAATTCCAGTGTATGCTATAGTATGTAACAAAAATATGTGCCAAAAGGCTTTGGTATCTTCTAAATGTGTGGTTTTGTAAATTACAGATGCTGTGTGAGTGATGGGGGTACCTGAAGGAGGGACAGGGTAGCTGGAATTTTTTTGGTGGAGCTGATACTGCCCGTGGTCTGCTGCTACCCAGCCTGAGGCTTTCCCCACCACAGAAGTCATCCTCACCTGCTGAATGAATGCCTTTTCCTCTCAAAGCCAGCCTCACATCTGGCTGTTCCCCATCTCTCTGCCACAGGGCAGTGCCTGCAGTCTCACCAACTCTCTGGGCTGGTCCCTAACAGCTGGCCAGGGACAATTGTGCCTCCTTCTGCCTGTTCCTCCCCCTTCTCTTGCTGGAATATCCTTGTTTCATTCCCAAAACTAGCACAGTGGACAGCCAGAGACACTTTGCACATCCTAACAGCGCTCCACGGACTTGACTACGAGTTGTGTCCTGATATTTGACTATCTGCTGCTAAAACACCAGCTAAAACTCCAGAAATGCAGTGTTTAAAGTTATCATTATTTCTGGCAAAAATTATGTTGAACGTCTAATTTCAATCAATGAGCTTCCTGCTCAAAAGTTAAATCTTGCAGTGAAATACCCACTCCCCATGGGGTAAGGGATCTCTTTCCCTATGACGTGGGTAGCTTCAGCTGCCAGGTTTTAAGCCTTTACACATACAATTCCAGAAAGTGTCACAGCACAGTCGCTATCCTGGTCCTGCTGCCACACTGCTCCTGGTCCAGCCCAGGTGTCCTTGGCCTTCTTGCCCACCTGGGCACACCTCGTGTCCAGCTGCTGCCACCAGCACCCCCGGGCCTTTCCCTCTGGGCAGCTCTCCAGCCAAAGGGCTCCGCAGCAGTCAGCAAGCACATCCCTTGTGGGGTCAGGGACAAACACGGCTTTGGAGGGCTCGGGACAAAGGCTGAGGGAGCGTGGTGCACAGCCTGATGCCACACATCATAAATTAATGAGTGAGGTCTCTCCTGACACACTCGGCACAAGCGGGCTCGTAACCCGGGCCGCTCGCCGACACCGGGAGCTAACGCAAATCGCGCCCGCAGCGGCCACCGATTCACAGAGCGAAGAGCTTGAAACGAAATCAAAGCCCTTTCGAACCGACAAGGGGTTCCCGAGAGCGAGACACACGTAAGGCACTGGGACCTTAACGTGACAACACCTTCGGTTTCCCGACGTGCCCTGCCCGAACGAATCAATTACACCCTGAGCCCGGCAGTTCCCCCATTCCAGGTCGGTTGTTTCCCCATTTTCCCGCTCGGTTTGTTGCCCGCCTCTCCCCTCGGCTGCAGCCGGACAGCGGCGCGGCCCCGCGGCGGTTCCCGGCTGGCTCGGGGGTGGCTCCCGCAGCCCCTCAGCCCCTCCGCCGGGATGCGCGGTCCTTACCGACTCTGCGAGCAGCAGCTGCCCTTTGCGGGAGCGCAGGAACTCCCGCGGCGGGAGCAGCGAGCGCAGCCCGGGCTGCGGTGCGGCCCCCGCGGGCTCGGGCTCCTCCATGGCTGCGGCGGGCGCGGGTGGGCTCGGGCTGGGCTCGGCCTGGGAGAGCCCTGGGCTCCGCCTCAGGCTCGGGCTGGCTCTGGGCTCGGTGTGGGGCTCGAGCTGGGCGCGCGCTCAAGCTCAGGGTAGGGGGTTGGCCGTGGATTTTTTTTTTTAATTTTTTTTTTTTTTCTCTGAAGGAGGGAAGCGGAAATCGTGACACTGCGGAAACGTGAAAAAAAAGCTTCAGCATCCCCAGCTGTGGGGGGCGGCCCTGGCGCCCGCCCCCAGCCCCGGGACACGACGGTGGGGCTGGGCCGCCACCTTCGCCCTGTCTCCACCTGTCCCGTCGTGTCCGAGCCACGCCAGGGGCCGGGGGGCTTCTCCCCAGGCCCTTCTGAACACGGACAGCTCAGAACCGCGGGGCGCCTGCGGTGGGAGGGACTGCTGGAGGTCAGCCACTCCAAACCTCGCTAAAGAGTGACATTTCAGGATCCAAATACCCCAGGGACTGCTCAACAAGGATTCGCATGGCACAGACAGCCATGGGGCAGCAGGCTGAGCTAGGAAATGAGGCAAGGGTGTAAAAACATCTTTCCTAAGGATGGTTACTAGGACATCACATTTTTACTTTACTTCTTATTTGTAAATTTTTTTAATTCCTATTTTTTACTTTAAAAATGTACTTTTACTTCAACGTACATTTTTACACTTGGTAAAGAAGTAATATTAAATAACACACTTAAGTCCATTTGTATTTTCTTTTTATTTGAGAAAGAAGACAACCATGAAAATAATTTTCATACAGGTAAAAATGTAATTAAGTTTAGAAAAACAGGATAGTTTTCTGTGAAGCTTTAACTGGAAAAATTGCAACACTGAAACTACATTTGGAAATGTCCAAAACCTTATGAATGATACTTGCAAAAATATCAGTGCACAGGAAAATCAAAAGTGAGCATGTGAAAATACAAATTCTTTAAAGAGTGCAGAAACAGCAAAGAGTGGAGAAATAATTCTTTTACTAATATGTCAATCTTAATTGGCAGGAGCATTCCTTTCTCTTGGTCTATTAAGGCTAATCTTCTTGCAAAGAAGAACCGCGTCCACAAGGCAGAGAACAAGCAATATAAGACCCAACACCTATAAAAATAACCATAAATGTTAGTTCCCCCAAACAATCCTGAGCTTTTACTGTAGTGACCCATCTACCGTTCCTCAAAGTAGCAGTAAACACCTCTTCCTTAAGTAACACCCACGTTTACATCCCGTCAGCCTTCCACAGAGCCTCTGCACCCTGTTCTGTTTGGTGTTTGTGTGAGGCCTTGGAGATGGTGCTCTCCTTGAAAGCTAAGCTACTGCTGCATTTATGCCAGACAATGCTTTTATCCTAAATGAAAGCCCTTCTGTCCCTTCAAGGACTGCTTAATTAATGGCACTGGCCCTGAGAAAAGTCAAGGAGAAAATTCAACGTTCCTAGAAGCAAGCCTAGCAGGAAAATGCTCTTCTCTGAAGCTCTGAAGGGCAAACGTATTCCAAACTGAAGAAAATGTACAAAAGTATTTAAAAATAGACAACCCCAGGCAGGCAACTGGAAAAATGTGTTTGCACAACAGCCACTGAGTTAAGTTGCTCAGTTCCTGGTTTTTTATGCAAGCACTGAATTTTCTGATTAGGGGAGTTTTCCTCAGGTGAGGTCTCAGGAGGGCACAGCTCAAGGCAGTCTGTGCCTCAGGAGAACAGGCTGGGGGTGATCCTGTCCCTCCCAGCACTGAAGGTGTCACATGTTCTGCCCAAACCTGTGTTCCCAGCTACCTGTTCCCACTTTTAACTTCTATTTAACTTCACAACCGAGAATATAAATGCTATTCTGGCACAGTCACTTGACCACAAAGTCTCTTTTTGCTTGGGATGCCATTGCCAGTGAAGCCACCAGCTTTCCATCTCACTGTCCCCTGAGTTTGAAAAACTCCTGTGGCAGGTTTTAGGTTTCTTTTGGTTGCTTGTCACATTTCAGCTTATCTTGTACTTCTGGAGACTTTCAAAACTGAGGGTGGGGGGTTTTTTCCTCTTTACTGTTTATGAAGGTCAATTACATTAGTTTCCATTTGAATGAAAAATACCAGTTCCTTAAGCTATTAAACTGGTTTAATCTTAAGAACACAAAAGTCTTGCAATCATAATATGAAGAAAACTCCTTTTCAACTAACCTAATTTCTCAGTTTGTGTCAGAAAAAATAGCATACACACAGGAGGGAGGTGCCAGCACATCTGTTAGAAAGTTTCAACTCTTTTTAGCAGGACTGTAGGAATTTCTTCCTACACAGTGTACCCAAATTGCATATTCCTAAAAGAGCTATGGATTCTTCCACCCAGGAGTTCAAGCTATGGAAGCAAATATAAGTTACTTAAAAACTCTAGAAATTTTCAGTGTTTCAGTACTTCTCTGTAGTAATTCCTAAGTCTTGTAGTATCTTTACATTACTACTGATTTGAGGATTATTTTCTTTTAGTGAGATACATTGAATGCATCTTGTTTGCTACTGCTGTGTTCTTCCAAGCCAGTTTTCATGGTCCTGCCACTATGTAAGTACAAAGAGGTTCAAATCGCGTGCACTTTAAGAACTGAAATTCATAATGTTCCTACTTACTCCTCCAGCCAATGTCCCCTTGTTGGTCCTGATTATTATTGCAAACAAGCACACAACGAGAAGGAACAACGCTGCAATCACCGAGTTGAAAATATCCTGAAACAGTCAGTGGAAGCAAAATATTTATTCTGAAATATAAGCCTGAAAGAGAACGTGGAGAGCTCCCAGCATAGAAGGGATCGTTAAAGACGGCTGGATTGCCATGAAAACAGAATTACAGCGACATCCGTGTGAGAGGACACTGACACCCAGTGGTGTGATGGTAAAACGAGCGTTTGTGGTAAAACCTCCTCGTTTTACCTTTCTTCTGTTGTTTTTGCAGTCAAATTTACGCAACTTGGCTACAGCTGACAGACTGTAGCAGCAAGTACATGTAGAAAAGGGAGGTATGAGGAGAACTCGCTAGTATTTGAGTGATGGTGTATGTGTAATTTGTGATGTGAAGGTGTTACACAGCGAGGCAAACAATGCCCGTGACAGGAGGGGCTGTTACCGCATCTAGCAGCTATCCAGGAACTGATGGAACAGAATGTCCCGTTAGGAAAACCTGCTTCAACACCCACGGAACACTGGGACTTGCTTTAACTGTACTGAAACAATGACTGAGCCGACTGACAATGTCCGCTGTGATAGGTGCCCCCTCCTGTTCACGGGCCTGCCGGTGCTCACTGCCAGAGCCGGAGCAGCCCGGGGACATCGGTACCCACAGCCAGGGCTGGAACAGCCAGGGATCACTGGTACTCACAGCCCGGGGACATCGGTACCCACAGCCAGGGCTGGAACAGCCAG
>WBMZ01002888.1:0-31026 GCA_013400975.1 Atrichornis clamosus
GGGAGCGCGGCCGCCCGGCCCCACCGGCCCGGGGCGCTGCGGGGAAGGCGCGGCGGAGGCGCCGGGCGGCGGAAGGGGGCGGGCGGTGGAAGGGGACGGTCGACGGAAGGGGCAGTGGAAACGGGCGGTCGGCCCGCCCCTTCCGGCGGCGGCGCGGCGGCGGCACATGGGCAAGAAGCGGAGCGATGGGCTCGGCCGCTGCCTGCAGCGGCAGCGTGGGCTGGAGCGCCGCGGTGCCTCCTCATGGGTGAGCCGGGGGGGCCGGGGAGGTGGGGAGGAGGCCGGGGCGGCCCGGGATAACGGCGGTGTCTTGTCCCGGCAGCTGCACGCCAGCGAGGTGGTCGCCGAGCGCGGCCCGGAGCTGCGGTCGGCGCCCGAGCAGAGCCCGCTGGAGGAGTTCCTGGCCACGGCCGAGCTGGCCGGCACCCGCTTCGTGGCCGGTGAGGGGCTGGGACGGGTTCGGGCCTGCGGCTGGGCCCGGGGGGATATCCAGGGGCTGGGAACGGGATCCCAGGGAGCCGCGGCGTGGACGACACCGGTTCTGGAGTAGGTGATTGGGAATGGGGGCTGGCAATGGGTCTGGTCGGGCGGGGAACTGGGCGACAGGTGATGAGGTCCTGAGCCAGGGCTGGGGGTCAGCGGGGACAGGGTGGGGTGGCAGGGGCAACAGGGCTGGGGACCGCGAAGCGGGAGATAGGTGACTTTGGATCACTGTCCCTCCCTTCCGTCAGAGCGTCTGAATGCCCAGATCGTGTCTGCCCAGAGCTGCACGGGCCTGCTCACAGCCCAGGAAGCCCAGCGCGTTCGGCAGCTGCACCAGGAGAACCAGGAATTCCTGCGCATCCCACGGAGGTGAGTCCTGCAGGGCTGGGCCTGAATGCCCCTCAGCTGAGTGGGCTCAGCCTCTCCGTGGCTGCAAGCCTCAGCTTTGGCAATACCTTATTTTTGGGGAAACCACTACCTAGCCTGCATGAGCTGACTGTAACCCCCAGCACGGGTGCTTGCCTGCCATGTGAGTGCTGCTAGTGCCTGCGCATCTAGCCTGATTGTGTGGCTTTCCTGCTCAAAACTTGTCACTGTTGGAGCTGGTGCATCCAGGCTGGTGCATCCAGGCTGCCTGGTAAGCCTTTCCAGAGCTCTGTGCATGATGAACAGAGGGATTAATCCCCTGTGTTAAAGATCCTACAAACCATAGCCCAAGAAAGCAGCTTTGTAATGTCTGGTGTACATACTCTCAGCTCATGGAGTTTGCAAGGAACAAGGAAAGAAAGTGTACTTAAAGCTCCTGAAAACAGGTGCACGCACATCTGAATCATAACCATCCTGGCGTAGCTGAACGTGTAATGTTTATGTCCTTTATGTTTACTGAAGTCATGTAGCTGGACTGATTGCTATTTTTGACTATTCACTCCAAAATACTCTTGTTATAGGCCATGCTGGGATAGGACAACCAGTGCGGAGGACTTGAAGCAAGCAGAGAGGGAGAGCTTTCTTGAGTGGAGGCGACAGCTTGCCCAGTGAGTATGCTGCTTGTATCTGGGTAAGTAGATGGTGGCATTTAGTGACACAGGAAGCAGTGTCTTGTACTTATCCTTGTTGGACCAATAAAATTAATGTCTCTTCAGTATCTCCCTGTTCTTCTCCTGGGAGGCTGGATATCCTAGCCACAGTCCAGACATGTCTTTGTGGTGAGCTCTGCAAAGCTGTCTTGTTGTGTGCATGTTCTTTTAAAGTACTTCAGGATGGCATGTGATATTCTGTGTTTGCCTGTGAAGTAGATGATTGATGGATGTGTCTTTTAAGGGCAACAGTGCTGCTCTGAATAGAAGGCAGTGCTGCCAGCCTGTGTACAGCAGCTTATTCTGGTCTGGTGCTGCATCTGCTGGCTTGGAGAGGTGGTGGTGTCTGCTCACACCCTGCAAACCCACACTTGCCCTGAGAAAAGTCATTCAGGTGGCAGTAACAGCGAGTTAAAGTTTGTATAGAGGTAATTCAGGTACCATCCCCAAATTTAATTGTTTTTTTTCCAAATGCTACTACTCAATTGAGTAATCACTGCTGGCACCTGGGATAACTTCTCTAGTTTATTATCATGGTTCTGAAATTTCACAGGCAGACTTTTGATCAAGAGGTTTTTTTCCTTCCATCATTTACCACTTTTCTATTGGCAAGATCAGGAGCCATTGTGTCATCACTGAACCAGTGTCAATGACAGCAGTTTGCCTAGGTGCTTGATCTGTTTGAAAAAACAGAAATAGTATCTATATATGAGTGGTTTGATCGTCCTCTCCAAAATTAAAGCCTTCTGGATCTAAGGAAGAACTGTTGGTGTGCTTACAGCCTGACATGGACCAAATGTGACATCATCTTTTCTGTTTTGCTTTAGTCTTGAGGAAGAGAAGAAGTTAATTCTAACCCCATTTGAACGAAACTTGGAATTTTGGCGTCAGCTTTGGAGAGTCATTGAAAGAAGGTAAAGTTTTTCACTATCTGCTTTTAAAAAGTTATGTTAAATGTATTTTCACAAATTGCATGAATTTGCTATCAAGACAAGCTTCAAATGTCAAGCACAAGAAAATTAATTAATTTAGGAATGTTTTTTTATCAGCACTGCAGTGATTGTGTTTGGAAGTGATCAAAATGCGATGTGAAGAAGGGCTGCTCAGTGGTGCTTGCTAGCTCTCAGCACTGCAGTCAGCAGGTGGTTTGCTGTGAGTCTCTGAACATTCTTCAGATGCTGCTGTTCTTGGCTTCCTCCAATAACTTTGTGTGGGAGGTCTCCTTTGAGAATGTGTCTTTGAGGTCTCTTGCCAGGGTTAACCCCTTCCCCTCTTTCCCAACCACACAGCTGCAGCTGATGTTCAGGGGCAGGAGGCAAGCAACATGAACTAAATAATGTTGGGAAAGAAGGAACCTCTTGGTCCTTGGCCCTTTGCCACACAGAGAAGTTGCAGCAGTGCACAAAAGACAAGAGGCTGTCGTATCACAGGAATAGCTTTGTTTGCTCTGCTGAGCTGTAATACAATAAGAGTGCTATCTGCTACGTTAATCTAACTGGGGCATTTAATTTCCCCAGTAATTAAGTTTGAGATCATCTCATCTCATTTTCCTAAAATTGAAAAATACTTCACCAGTGAGGTCATGGTGAGCTGGTCGTTTCACAGAAGGGGCTTTGTACTGGCTGGGAGAGTGCTGGTCGAGAGCATCCCTTGTAGGGTATCATGATGTGCGGTGCCAGTGTACTGGGTGTTTTGAGGTGGCTGGAATGTGTTATTGATGCCTTTCTGCTCCTGTTGAAGCTTTTTATTTCATGTAGAGTGAGGATGCTGTCTTGAAACTGACTGAAAAAGTCATTCCGTCCTTTAACCTTTCCAGATAATTTGATCTGTTACCAGCCTTTTCCATGGGTTTGCTTCAGACTAGTTCCCAGCAGTGTGATTCAGTAACTTCTCTGTATCCCATCCCAATACCAGGATGTCAGCTTTCTGTCATATTGATCTTTGAATTTCTGTAACTGTGCAGTCCCTCTTTGTACCCATGTGGCTTATTAAATTATTCCCTTGAGGGGATTATTGATTTTTTTGATTTTTTTAATATGTAACCAGTTGCCTAGTGAGGCTTGAAATTCTTTAATTCAACCCATGATGTTCTGAAGCTGTCTTGAGTTAACAGAAATCCCTGTCAAACAAATAGAATCAGCATATGGTAATCAGTATTCTAAATCACCTGCCTAGAGAAGTTCTAGTGAAAGAGGCTGTAGTTAAATTTTCCCCCTCTTTTTGACAAAAGAAGCATGGATGACTTTGGGATTTGAAGCCACTGTGTTTAATTAGTGTGTATATATGTGGTGCCAATCTGGTGACTGGGTTTGGAAGGTGTTTCCTAAAAGTGTGTTGCAAGGCCTTGCTTGCATGGGGGAGCAGCATGTTTTACTGAAGTCTAAGGCTATTTTTTCATTGTTTTATGCTTTTTGTCACAAGAAGCACAAAGGAAATTTTGAAAATGCCTGATATAAAAAACTTAGACTCTGCATTTTTGGAAGACTTCGTACATCTTGTTTCACGCGGAAGGAACAACAGTGTTTCAGAATATTTTGCCTTGTAGGAAAACCACCTCTTCTTTCTCTCTGTAACCACCCCACCACAGTTGGGTTGGCAAAACTGGCCTGTTTCCTTCTCCCTTGTACAGGAGAATGAGCCAAGTGAGGAGGAAACACTGTGCAGCAGTACTGACTTGTAGCACAAGCATTGCTCTGTTGGGCGGGTGGACTGCTGAGATGCTTTGTTATTCAGTAAAGGTACTTAGTAGGATAATACAGTTAAAACTATTAAAATTCCAAGCAAAACCTAAAAGCAAATAATTGCTGTGCCTTACTGCTTCCTTTGAGGCAAGGTAAGAAGGAATACTTCATGGGGCTGTCCTTTACTTTTGCAGTGACATTGTAGTCCAGATAGTAGATGCCAGAAACCCTCTTCTGTTTAGATGTCAAGATCTGGTAAGTAAACCACTTTCTTGAATGTTGTCTTCATTTTATTTGTTAAAGTTTATGTGATTTATTTTTTAACACATTCAGCTACCTTGAAGCTGTTTTGCTGTTGTGCCTAAGTGGATATCTTACTAATTTATGCAAGTATTCTGGAAGGAAATTATTTTTCTTTGCGTTTTGGTATTTCACACAGAATGCTGTGGATTTAGAGGCAGTTGTGTAGATGTTACATTGCAGATATTATATTACTCCTCATTACCCACTAGAAGTGTCCTCACAAAGGAATTGTTCTGTGTAAAAGCATAGTGGAATAAAAGAGGGTGAGGATTACTGTGGGGAAAGTGAAGGATCAAGAATTATTGAGTGATGAGTTTGTAATGATAGATTATAGAACACTGCATCAGTGAGACATGAAATTGCTCAAATAGTTATCTTAGGAGCTCCTGCTGCAGGGTGCTAATTAATATCTTGTCATAGCTCTAAGCAGACAAGGTGTTTGTACGCATGGCCAGCAGCAAGCTATATTGTGGTAGTTGTATGCTCCAATTTGTTCTTGTAGCTCTCTGCTAAACACCAGTTCCACCAATCCAGGGGGTGCTAAGCTTGGCTACACTCGTGTGGAGCTGGAAGGAGTAACTTGTCTTGCTGCTCTTGTATTATTTTGTGGGGAGGAGGAGTTGAAACCAGAGTACAAACTGATCCTTCTCTTGTTTTCTTCAGGAAAGGTATGTTAAGGAAGTCAGTCATGATAAGGAGAACATGATCCTGATCAACAAAGCAGATTTGCTGAGCGAGGAGCAACGGGCTGCTTGGGCACAGTTCTTTGAGAAGGAGGGTGTTAAGGTGGTGTTCTGGTCAGCTTTGGCAGAGTGCGAACGGCTGTGCAGAGACGCAAAGGTACTGTAGGTGCCCAGTTCAAGCTAGGTATGGGCTGGCTGCAGCTGGGAACTTGCTTGGCAGCTATGCTTGTGATGCAGCTGAGCATTTCTTCTAGGAAATGATTATTTTAAAGACCTGTGGAGCTAGAAAACAGCATTTGAATGATCAATTCAAAGACAAAAGTGAGAGCAAAATGGTGAGCAAAGTGCAGAACACAGAAACAGCTCTTGTAGACCTGTTTGCAAACTCTTAAGTTGTTGACAGAATTTGAAACCTTTCCAAGAGAGATGGGATTATCTGTACAGAGATTTTTTTCTCTCCCAGAGAGGGGAGATGTTTCTTGGAGAACCTAAAGTACCTAAAGCCATTTTTTGCCCAGTGGAACAAACTGAGCTGCTGCCCTGAGTTGCATGTTATCAGTAGGTGCCTCTTTTAATCTGTTACTGGCTTCATCTGTTACAGCCATTCAGCTGTGGAATATCCCATATCTCCTTCCAAAAATACCTACTCTGTTCAGCTGGTTTACAGTCCTTGTATAAAAAGTTTTTACAGACTGATTTAAAAGTGAGACTGAAAGTGTTGGTTCTGTTCTCTTTTTTGGGAAGGAAAAAATTTTATTGTTGCAAAAAGATCTTCCTTTTTGAATGTAAACTCTTTACAGGGAAGAAGTATAGAGTTGACTGACAACAAGACAGCTTGAAATTATTGTAGTGAAATATTTAGACATGAAAGAAGATGGCTTTGTGTTCTGAACATTTTGAAAAAAACATTCATTTCTATTAATAGGAACACTTAATTAAAAAAATTATTGTGGGCATACATTCAGAGCTGTGCTTCTGGAAAGAAACTTCTTAAGGACTTCACAGAGAGGTTGTGAGCCATCATTCTTGGAATACTTTTCTCATTCTTCTGGAAAGGGCTAGTTGTTTCTACACCCTACTTAAAATCCCTAAAAAAACCTGTGTGATGTAAGCACTGAGTTGTCAGCCCTCGGCATGTGGCTGATGAAAATACAGCTGTCTGCACTGCAGCGACTGCAATCAGCAGCAAGGCTTAGTGTAGTCTTTGCTTTTCACCTATGAACTGCTGTTCACGCAGGAACTGGGCGCTGAAGGTGGAGCAGAGCACCAGAGTGGTTCTGAGGATGAAAGCTCCAGTCAAGAAGATGAGAGCACAGCACGAGGTAGCGCAGAAAGTGCGTCCACAGGCAGCACCTTGCAAACTGTAAACCAACTTCAGCTTAGTGATGGTAACAGCAGTGATGAGTATGAAGACTGTAAAGAAGATGAAGAGGAGGCCTGGCAAACCTGTTCTGAGGAAGAAGGTGGTGACAATGTAAATGCTGTTTCTCCAGAGAGGATGGAAAGCAGGACTGATGGTGCTGCGATGCACAGTGCAGTGCAGGAGCAGAACAGGAACGTCAGGAACTTCAGTCATCTGGTACAGAGAAATGAGCTGCTGGAAATATTCAAAACTATGCACGATGGACCAAGGGTGAAGGATGGGGAAGTAAATGTTGGGCTGGTGAGTTGGACTTTGTTCTTAAATGGAACTTACTTGATCTAAATTTTAATTCCATATGTCTTCCTTGGGAAAAATTAATCCTGTAGCCTGGCTTCCTATAAAGGTATAAAAACTAGCAAGCACAAACCACTGTCTTGTGGTTTGTGCAAAGATTAATTCTGAAGTTCCTGAGGCTCAGTGTTCCCCACTGCTTGCCCTAGGTGTTTTTAGTACATTTTATTAAAGCACTTTGTGTCAGAACTCTGTCAGTCTTCTGGTGTCACCCTGCCTGATAACCACTATTAACTTTCCACTTCTTTGTCATCTAGGTGGGTTACCCTAATGTTGGCAAAAGTTCAACCATCAACACAATCCTTGGAAATAAGAAGGTGTCGGTGTCTGCTACACCTGGCCGTACAAAACACTTCCAGGTATTGCTAACAAATAACATCAATCTTTTTATTATTCCATTTTCCCCAGTGGAAGAGAGCTTCTTTATGACCTAGTTTGCAACCACATGCACTCACTGAGAACTCTGCCAACCTGAACTCTGGCCAGCAGAGTTAGTAAGAGAGGGGTGGTCTTGATGTATATAATTTTGTAACTTCTTGCTTCCAAACTTTTGCTACAATTTGAGTCACTCGGTTTGAGAGCTCCTGTGCAATGGGAGATGTTTTCCATCTTCTGATTATATTTAGTTAGCTTGCCCCTTCTTTTTTCAACACCAGTCATGAGGAGAAAGGCTTTTTAAAGTGAGTGTTTCTCCGAATAGCTTAAGGTCAAAGTTTCAAACAGTCCTTGTCCACATCATTGGGGTGAATAACTAGTTTTGCTGCTGTTTTCATACTGATCAAGCTTTGATTTTGAGGTAACAACTCGAATGCTATAGTGTGGAACCATTGTGAGATTTGTACTTTTTCAATCTCCTACCTGTTTCAGAAGGTCCAACAAGTTAAAGGTTTCTGGAGTGCTTTTTTTTCTCCCAGAGAAGAAAGTTGAAGATCTTGCTGCCCACATCTGGACACCTTATTTACGAACTGTGAAAAGTGCTGCTTGTCTTCCACAGCCAATCTCCTTAAATCATTGGCTAAGCCCAGCTGGGCAGTTTTCTGTATTAGTAGAATTCATGCTTATTGTCATTTGCATCCAGGTTTCATCTATGCATTTGATTTTTTTTGTTCCTTTTTCTCTCTGGGCACTGACTTGCCATAGTGAACTCATGGGTTATTTGTCATGTAGACCCTGTACGTGGAGCCTGGCCTGTGCCTTTGTGATTGCCCTGGTCTGGTGATGCCATCTTTCGTCTCTACCAAGGCAGAAATGATTTGCTCTGGAATTCTGCCTATAGATCAGATGAGGGACCATGTCCCACCTATTTCTCTAATATCCTTTGCATGGGGTTTGTGAGAGTGTCTGCAAGGGTTGGATCTGGAGTATGCCAAGCAGCATGTTCCAGCCCTGCTGGCAGCACACATGCTTATGCTTTGAGGGAGATGGGACATACGGGATTAAACAGTCCTGCTGTTTCGTCTTTTCCTATCTCATTTCATCTTTATGTTGTAAGACTTGTGTTATTTTCCTGGTTTGCAGCGAAATCCAAAAGTCATTTTTCATGTATGCTCTTGGAGTGATGAGGGCAAGATTACTTGTGTAGCTGTAAATCACCAGGTGGTTTCCTTCACTAGCTTACGTTTGCCAGCATATCCCACGAAACATTTTGGAAGCAACCTATGGAATAAGTATCATAAGGCCAAGGGAAGATGAGGATCCAGATCGAAAGCCAACAGCTGAAGAGCTGCTAACAGCATATGGATGTGAGTGATGAGCCTTTTAAAATCTGTCACCTACACTGGGTGCGTGGTCCTGAACATGGCCTTAGGAGAACATTTTAAATTTAGGCCCAGCTTGGGTTTGTTGTGCATTGAACCTCCCCGTTAGGATTTGCCCTCCTCTCAGGAATGGCCTTTGTTAACAGTTCATCTCCTGTGTGTGTTGCAGTGGTGCTTTGCCACAATCATCTGACAGGTGTAGTGATGGTGTGGAGGATATTGGGGAAATGCCCTGCCAGTCTGTAGTGTGGTGCTCTTACCCTTTCAGATACCTCCCACCAACAGTGTCTGAATTAGACTTTGAAGAATGCAGTGAATTCTGATTCTCTGCCTTTAAAACAAAAATAAAACTCAGCAGTTTTCTGCTGGTAGTGAGATGTCAGCTCTCATAATTCCTTTCAGGTACTGCTTCTGCAGTATCTTTACAGTCAGCAGTGTTCCCTTTTTTCCCTTGCTTTCCCCAACAGAAGCCTCTTTTGAAGGGAGTCTTTTTCAAGAAAGGATACAAATGTCCAGTTAGGCAGCAGAGAAGAACATATTAACATTCTCCTGTACTTACACAGAAGTACTTTGGATTTCTCTTCCAGATATGAGAGGCTTTATGACAGCTCATGGACAGCCAGACCAGCCGAGATCAGCTCGATATGTATTAAAAGATTATGTCAGTGTAAGTGCTTCCTGCATTTGGGTTTTCTTTCCTGCTTAGAGGTGAATTAAAGGTTTCACTGGAGCACAGTAAAGTAAATTCTGTTTCTCTGGATAAAATCAGTGTATCAAAATACTCTATAAATTGGGCTGGTTTTATGTTTTAAAAGAATAAATTGAATTTTTCAAGCTGCCTAATCTTAGAAAGATGATTGCTTAAAAATATGGTGCCATCATATCTCTAAAATAGCTAGCAGATATTCAGGAAATCAACCCATATTGTACAGATAGTCCAGTGTTTAGCACTAAGGACTGTTGTGCTGAGCGTTTTAATACTGCATGTTTCTGCAGTACCTCTCAGCAACTTATTGTTGATAATTTCTTGATAGGATCCTCCAGTGCTCCTGAGAATTTCGCATTGTGTTTGTTGTTTGCAGCTGGACATTGCAGCTGGAAATGGTGCTTTGAAATAGAGGTGGAACAGCACTTTTAAGTCAAGCCAGTTGTTGCTTGGGAAGAGAAATAAAGAGTACTGATAGTCTGCTATTGTGAGCCCCTAAACTTCAGGCCTTTCTTAATTTTGGAGTTGTTTTCTTTCCTATTGGAGTTTCTTTTGTAATAACTGTGTCCCACTGCTTTCACAGGGGAAGCTGCTATATTGCCATCCCCCTCCTGGTATTGACCCAAATGATTTTCAGCACCAGCATCAAAGATGCCCCGAGAGTAGAATTGTGCAGGCCACTGGACAGGTGAAGCCTGAGAAGAATACCAAAGCTAAACAAATTGAAAATGTGGTGGACAAAACATTTTTCCATCAGGTAAATTCTGGAGGAGATTTGTTCTAGGAGTTTTTGCTGCAGCACTCATCTGTAGTTACTGGGGAAAAACCACCTTTGAGGATGGAGGTGTGCTGGGTTAAGTTAATGGTTTTAGATGCTGTGGGATCTACATGTAATTTCTACCCAAGAGCTCTCTGTTCTTTTTATTATCTCCTAAATTACTGGGAATGTCCTAGGTGACTGAGAGATTGCTAATGAGGTGCACATAGTTGACTTTTAAGAGGTCACCAGGGTGACCCTTGTTATTATGGACCTAACATCAATCTTGAGCCAACAGAAGAGTGACTGGGAAGAAAGACAAGGAGGGTGGAATGACAGAGCAGCTGACCCAGAATATGGTTTTGAACTAACAAGTCCTTCAAACTTATATCCCTTTCCTGAGCTGATGTACTTAGAAGATGTGATAAGCTTTTTTAAGACAATTGGTATAGTACTACCTGGTAGTTTTGACTGAAATCAGATGAAAAGAATACAAAATGATTTATAATCCAGTACAGAAATGTCAAAATTAGATGGAAAAATGGGAATATTTCTTAACTTGTATGATGCTTGTTAGATCCCATGGGGATCTGTTTTGCCCTTACACTACTGAAAAAATGTATTACTGACTCAGTGAAATGTGAAATCCATAACTGATTATGTCTGCATACCTGACAAGGATTAGAACAGGTGTGTAGCAGGGAAGAGGATGGGTCATAGATAGCATGTTCTATTCTGTTTGGTTAACTGGATATGAACACCATTTGTTTAGCACAGCTAAAGATAATAATGCATTTTTAAAGCAAGAACTCAGGCTCTTTTAAAAAAAAAAGTGAGCTATTTCAGAAAACTATGACCTGAAAAGAATTTTTGGGATTACCAGACTCTTGCTCTGTCTGCCCAGAGTGCTGGCACGAGCTGTGAGCCCTGTCAGTGCTGCCCACACTCCAGACTTGAGCAACTTATTTTGGTCTGTGGCTTTCACAGACGCCAGATTTATTTGTGAAGACAATTTGTTGTGTGCAAAGCAGAGGCTGTGGGAATCCACCCTAGTGCCGGGGCTGATGCCAGCTGGAGCACAGTGTCACGTCAGCGCTCTGCCCGCACGCTGGGGACCCGGCACAGTGCGGCTGCAGGCAGAACTGGAGCCTGCTGGCAGGCTTGGGCTGCCTGCTGTGACCGTCCTGCAGCTCTGGAGCAGGGGCTGAGCGGGTCTGGATGGGTTTGAGCTTGCCTGTGTCTGGTTTTGCTGCCATACCACAGTGCCTGTGGTTAAACACCTTCTCGTCGGTCACCGGTGATTGTGTCTCCTTTTCCAGGAGAATGTTCGTGCCCTGATGAAAGGGGTCCGGGCTGCAATGGGCTACCGGCCTGGGAGCGGCCTCGTGCCTGTGACTGCATCCAATCCTGGGAATGCGGTAGGAAAGCCCTGGAAAAAACACGGAAACAGGAACAAGAAGGAGAAAATTCGCAGAATCACTAAGCACCTGGAGGCTTAGCTGTGGCACCGTATCTTGCCTTTTCAGGGCAGGGACTGCACTCTCCCACAGGCCTTAACTGAGGTGGGGAAAGAACAGGATAAGTGGGCATCACTAGCTCACCTGGGAGCTCTGTGCTGTGGATTGGCCTGGACAAGGGATGAGGGTGGACTCTGCTCATTGGTGCTCATCCCTTCTGAGAACAAAAGAGACCTGGCTGTTCCTGTTATCTGGAACCCAGCCCAGACATTTGACTGCTGCTGAAATATCCTTTCAATGGGAGCAGATGGAGCCATGCAGGAATGTTTTTTCCTTCCATAGAGGATGTATTTTATAGCTGTTGTGATCAAAGCAAGCCCTGTAAAACTGACTAAAATCTTTCAATGAGTGATGTTTGTTACATTTTGAGATACTATTACTCATCTTTTTTGGTTTTTTTGTCCTTAAGCTTGTTCTTTGATTTGACAGAATGTTTCAGTGTGTTGACAAATGAGGTAAAATGATCTTTATTGCCCTCTTCGTTCTTTGCTATACCAGCCCTATTCTGTAGAATCTGTAACCATCCTCTATTTCCCAGCTACAGCAGAGCACAGCACACCATGCAAGGAAAATACTGCACTTATGTCCGTTACACTGAACTGGTATCAGTTGTTTTTCTGTGTGACTTCCCACTGGTATTTTAAAACATTAGCTCCATGTGACTGGCTAAAAATCTGATGCTAATTTGTCCTTTAATATATTTGAGATTTTACTTCCTATATGTGTGTCATGTTCCTGTCTCATTGCCCTAAGTCAGAGAACTGTCTATTAGCAGACTTTAATTGAGTACATGAGTATTTGATGCTAAATAGACTTCACTTACTTGGGGTCAGATTAAAGTGAGATTTACTTCATAGCTGCCCTACTGAAAGAATGTTTGTGCACTTGGTCAGTGATCTTCATTCCTAGTTGAGCAGAGGCAGTAATGATAGGACTCGAAAGGCTCGCAAAGATGAGCTGTGCTCTGTTTTTAAGTGGTGAAGTAACAGATGATGCTGGTCTCTGATACTAAAAAAGGGATTGTTGTCCTGTAATTTTGTACTTTCCAGGCCTTAAATGTGGATGCAGAGATGAAAGCAACTGCTGAGCAAAGCCATAGCAGATGTGGGGTGTGCAACCAAGCTGATTTTGGCTTTGTGACCCTCTGTGTGTGTGTCCTGCACAGCCAGTTTGCACTGTGTGTGCAGAGGGTCCCTGGACAGCAGAGCTCTTGCCTCAGCTCCTGCTCTCGCAGGGGTCCCTGCTCTCGAATTCCTAATTACATCACTGGAGGGAAGATAGTTCCCTGCCACCTGTAAAGTTAAAGTATAATTACACTGAATTAATATGGTCAATGGTATTTTAAATCAGTGTAGCATAGCGGAAAGTAGATTCTCAGGAGAGACTATTTAATCTGGTTCTCCTGGAGAGGGTGATCTTTGCCTATGTTTCCTTAAAAGGCTGTGCCTTAGCCAAACCACTCTGATCTGACTTCTCCACCCTCCTTGCAGGAAAGTTATCTACTTTTGTCCCTTATAATGCTTTACGGATCTGATTGCTCAGAAACACCCCTTTCCTTTTGCTGTGTCATGTGTGAAGCTATTACATGTCAAATTACCTGTCAAAATGAAGTTGGAGTATCCTTTATTGATGATGAAGGCAAGTTTTTTTAATTCTGTTTTTCTCCTTTCAAAGCATTTTGAATTCTTAGCTCATGTTGCATGTACCTGAGTTCTCTTGTTCTGCGTTGTCTGCTCATTCCTGTTAGCTGGGTCTCCATGAGCTGCCTTGTTGGACAGGCTATGTCCTGTGTAGACCCTTCCAAATCTCGTGAGTGACAGAAATCCCCAGAACCTGAGACTTGGTACAACTGCTTGTTGCTTGCAGAAACCTTTGGCCATGAGACCTGCCAAGCGACTTACAGTGTTTGCATGAGTGAATGGAGGATAATGTAAATATCAGCAAGCAGGTACTGTGTGCTCAGGTTTGTTCAATGCAGACTGCTCCTCGCTGTGCTAAAGGACTCTTGCCTCAACAGAAGAAGGACCTAAACACCTGTTAATATTCCCTGCTGTTACTGAGAAGTGGGCAAATTAGGTAAGAGGCAAATTAATGCATTCCTGTGGTGGTTTGGTCTGGTGCTGAGCCCCTTCCCTTGCTGGGCAGTGCCATCTGGGCCGTGCTGACAGCTCAGTACAGCACATGTGAACAGCTGGCACGCGTGAGGCCATGGGGGCACTGCTCAGTTCTCAGAGCCAGCACAAAGAAGATGCTGTGCTTTGTCCTGGCCACCTGTGAATGAGCTGCTGCTGCTCCAGTGCTTTCTGAAGAAGGCCAGTTTCCATTTTGGAGTGCTGTTTTCTTTTCCAAGTGCCTTGGGGATGTAGATGGAATGTGTAGGCTGCAACTGGCTGCAGTCTGTTCTTTGGGAACCACAGCATTTCCAGCACTCCAGTGCTCTGCCTCCCCTTTTAGGCAGCTTTGCTTTGTAATGCAAGCAGCTTGTTTTCCTGGCTGATGTTGTTACCTGCTGCACTGATATCTGCACCAGAAACACAGCACTGGGTTGGGACTATGATTTGGAGCTGAACTGCCTTTTATAGTATCTTGCACTTGCACTGTGAACTACAGTTCTCCCTGCTTGTGCCATTCTCCTCCCGGTCTCTTCTGCCCAGTTCAGGGAGCCTCACACCAGCCCACAGGCTACTCCCACAGTGCATGGTGGTTTCTGTCCCAGGAGAGCTGCTGGGTGCTGTGCTGTGGGTGGTGGGTGATGCTGGATGCCACAGTTGCAGGGCAGCCTGTGGTGGAATCACCTGCTCTGCCCTGGAGGTCGAGAAGCCTGGGGGTGTCCTTCACACACAGGACTTGCCATTGCATGTCTGACCTGCCACCTAGGCCATCCATCTGCTACAAAAACATGTTTTGGGAAAGAGCAATATTTTTTACTCTCTCCCTGGAACTGAAAGCATCACAGATGAGCAGTTGAGGGGATGGGGATGCCCGGATGCAAATCCCTAAGCCTCTCTGTTGTGGGTGCTGTGGCTCTTCTACAGGTGGCAGGTGATGTAGGAGCCTCACTCCGCTCAGCTTGGCAGAGCCAGCAGCACATGAACAAGTCCTCTGCCCATCACCCCACTGCAGACTATGGGGCTGTCAGGGTCAGGTGTCTGACTTTTTCCCAGCATCTCAGCTCAGGGATCAAAGGGATGATGGCTTTTGCACCAGGGAGAGTGCAGCAAGGGACTGCCATGTGGGCATCTCGCTACTTTTCTGCAGTCACCGCCTGGACAAAAACTACTCCATTGTCTCTGGAGGAGGCTGAACTCCTCCTCTCCTGCCGTTAGGGGCCGGCCTTTCCCAGGCAGAGGAGCAGCCCTGGCACCCCAGCAGCAGTGTTTGGTCCTGTTCCAGTTCGGGATCCCAGCAGAGGTGCAGGTCCCCTGGGACTCCCCATCCCACGCACACCCCTGTGGAGTGGCACATGAGCTACTGTTTCTAGCCACCCTGGCAAGGAGGTGGCCAAGAGGACCACAGTGGGGAGCACGGCTCTGGCCATAGCAAGGCAGGAGCTGGGCTTTTCATGCTGTTTCTAGGAAAGTTAAGCAACTCTTTCCTGATTGTCGTGAGATACTGTTGCCTAAAAGTAAGAAGCGACCTTTTCTTTTTCCTCTGGGGTCAAGCTCCTTCCCTGCTTTGAGGAGCTTCATGCCATTGCCTGGCCCCAGCAGGATCCTTTACCCCATATGTCTGCAAGGAGCAGCATTTTGCTGTCCACCTCTCTGGTGGCTCTAGTCCAGCTTTTTTACTGTTTTATTTTTTTCCTGCAAAAGGAAAAAAAAATAATTGGGGAAAAATATGGAGTAGCTGGGAGAGAGGCAGGGAGCAGCTCCCCAGTGCACCTCAGAAAATAATATCTCAGAGCTAAATGCCTGAGGTGCCCAAGACATCTTAGGACATGAAGAGAGGTCATGGTGAGGACAAGAGGAAAAGAAACCGCTACTGAGTCAGAGGAACTCTGCCCCAGTGTTCTTTCTTGCTGTGGCTATGGGAAAAGGGTCTGTTCCATGGGTGGTGTCAGGGCAGGAGGAGTGCGTGTGCTGGGTGGAGCAGACTTGGGTTTGCCCTCCTGGAAATGTCAGCAGCCTGTTGTCACTTGGGAGTTACAGCAGTTGAGGCAAATAAGCAGAAACATCGTCATGTATATGAGAAGAAGGTCCTGCAGTCCAGCCAGGCTTTTGCTGCCTTCACAGAGCAAAGGGAAGCTAGAAGCCTCTGCAGAGCCTCTTTGTGTTGGCCAGCATTGGTGGACCAGCGTGAGCTCACCTGGGGTTTCACAGGGTTTTCCGCAGGAGTTGTCTCTGCTTGCAGCCTCTCAGAACTGTCTGTGCTCAGGGCAGGGCAGGGGGATGCTCAGGAACCAATGCTGTGTGGGTCCCAGGGAAAATAGATTCTCCTGCTCTTTACACACTCCATGTCTTGCTTGGCTACCCCCTGTGTGCTCCTGAGCCCTCTCCTCACAGTGTCTAGGCAGGGGGGGAAGTGTATGAGAAAAATGGAAACCAGCACTGTTCTGCTTTGCATTTTGCTTTCATTGCCATGGAGAAAGGCAGAATCAAATACTTTCCAGTTTCAAATGCAGCCAGTTCCCCTTTCTGGAAGGAGGAGATGCAGGTCTTGTGCTGCCCAGGGAGCTGTGCTGCCCGGGGCTCCCTGGCACCCGCCTGTGACACTGACTGCTCCTTTCTCCTCACAGTGGGACTTTGAGCATGTGATGGGGCAGTGGAGCCAGCCCAGCCCTGCTGCTCAGCCTTGCTGTGTGCTGTGCCCAGGCACCTTCAGACAACCTGCAGCACCTCCAGGATGTCCCAAGCATCCCAGCCAAACAAGCAGTAACAGAAGGTGCTTCATCGGGGCTCTGTTGGGAGAGGAGAAGCTCTGGGGTGCCACCAAAGGCTGTCATGCTGTGCTGTGTCTGGAGCACTGCCTGGTGGAGCAGGGATGACTTCCAGCATCTTTCACCCTTGTCCTGCTGCAATGGGATGTGGGGTCCCCCTTTCTCACCATTGATGGCTTCCCTCCCTAGAATTGGGGCTGCAGAAGAGGTGCAGCCTCATGGTTGGGTTCAAACCCAGCAGTCTTCCCTTTTGGTTGTGCTGGTGTTTCCCTCTACATTCTGGGTTACAAGCCATGCCCAGTGGAATTGAAGCCAGCTGATGCACCCAACAAGGCAGGAGAAAGGGACAGTCCCCACTGTGGCTCACTGCTGGTGGCCATCACACTTCCTGGTCATCCCTGGCTGCTGAACTCTAGCACCACGAGGTGTGGACCAGTGAGGTGGAAACCCACCCAGCAGGTTGTGTGTGTCTTCAGTGCTCCATGTGGGGGGCGGACCCATCACTCACGGTCTGCCACGTAAGGAAGAAAGAAACGGGAGACCATGGTCCTTCAATGCCTTGGTCAAATCTCACCAAGCTCTGGCACTGCCATCCCTCCGGATGAACAGCTGAGCTGGCACCTGCCTTGGGCAGTGGAAAATGCACAGCTCGTGAACAGGGTGAAGATGAGGCCTGGGGCTGCCAGACTCAGCCTGGTTTGGCTGCAGCAGCAAAAGGAGCCTTTGCAGAGCTCCTGCTGATAAGGGCCTGCATTCATATTTCCAAAGGCCTGAGCGAATTAGTGAGTGGCGAGGCTCAGAAATCCAGACGCCAGACAATGGAAAGGCTGGAAACATAAAGGAAAGGAAATTCTTCTGCTGTATTGCCTTTCCTATGGCGATAAGATAACCCTAAGCGAAACAAAAGTCTCCACTGCAGACACTTGGCCTCTTTCTAAAGCACAGGAGGATGTGTGCATGAGCCGGGATCTCCTGAGCTGGCAGGGTGCAGCCAGCCCGTCTGGCTGTCACACCGGTGTGCAGCAGGCAGTGGTGTTCCCGGTGCTTCACAATGAGCCTTGGAGCAACAGGTAACCTGGCCTGCTCCTGCTCCATCCCATGGGACCATCTATGTCCTCTGTTTACACACTCGCAAGAGAAATCATAGAATAGTTTGGGTTGGAGGGGACCTTCAAAGTCTGTCTACTTCAATCCTCCTGCAATAAACAGGGACATCTTCAACTCGATCAGATTGTTCAGAGCCCCACTAACCCAGCCTTGAATGTTTCTAGGGATGAGGCAACTACTGCCTCTCTGGGCAACCTGTTTCAGGGTACCCCCCCACCCTCATTGTAAAATATTTCTTCCTTCTATCTAATCTAAATTGACCCTTCTTCAGTTTAAATCCATTACCCCTTGTCATATAACAGAAGGCCTTCCTAAAACCTTTGTCCTCATCTTGTAGGTCCCCTTTAAGTACTGAAAAGCATGTCTGAGGTCTCCTCAGAGCCTTCTCTTCTCCAGGCTGAACAGTCCCAGTGTTCTCAGCCTTTCCTCATAGGAGAAGTGCCCCAGACCTCTGATCATCTTTAGGGCCTCCTCTGGACCTGCTCCAACAGGTCCGCGTCTTTCTTATGTTGGGGATCCTAGAGCTGGACGCACCACCGGTGGGGGGAGGCAGAACCACCTTCCCTTGCCCATGCTGCTTTTGATGCAGCCCAGGACACATTTGGCTTTCTGGGCTGTCAGCGCAGATGGTCGGGTCCTGTTCAACCTCCCATCCACCCGCACTCTCAAGTCTTCAGCAGGGCTGCTCTCGATGTGTTCTGTATTGATATCAGAGGTTGCCTCAACCCAGGTACAGGACCTTGCATTTGCCTTCATGAACATCATGAAGTTCCCATGGACCTACTTCTCGGGCTGGTACGGATCTCTATGGATGGCATCCCATCCTTCAGAAGTCTCACTTGCACCTTGCTTGGTGTCAGTTGGTGTCTTGCTTTAAATCTTTCTTTAAATGCTCTGGAAGAGCTGAGAAAAATGAGGCCACATTTGCTAGTGATACTATGGAGTACATGAACATCCCAAAGCTGGTGGCAGGGGGATGAAAGCATTGCTGAGCGGCTGAGGGACAGTGACATGTTATATGTGGTACACATTGTATTTCAGAGTGGTGGGGACAGGGACAGAGTGGTGTCCATGTGGGCAGGGCTGGGAGCAGGATTAGGTGTTGCCCAAGAGGAAGCTGGTCATGGGAACGCGGTGCCATGTGGGATCTGCTAGGGAAAGAGCTGGAAGGGAATCTGCCATGCTGGTGTGTGTATAGGGCTGGGCACCCTCCCAGTGCCCCAGAGCTAAACAGACCACGAGCAGAGGTGCAAGGGGCATGGATGGCGTCTCAGTAAGGATGGAGGTGAGCCTCTGCAGAGGTGTCCTGTCCCAAAGAGGGGATGTGATGGTGTGGGTGCCATTGGGACAGCAGAGGAAAGGAAAGGACAAATGCCTCTGCTGTGTCACAGTGAGGGGACAGGGAAGTCTGAAATGAAGCTGGCTAGAACCAAATGCAGATTACAGCCTGAAGGCTCAGAGCAGGCCCAGATTAACTGCAGAAATCATTGCAGGCTATTTTGGGCAGCAAGGCTGGGATGAATGATGAGAAGAGTTCAGGAAGGCAGGCCAGGGCTGCCTGTGTGGCTCAGGAAGCCCGCACGTTGTGGCACTGGGAGTGGCAGGATCCCAGAGAGGGAGCCTCTGGCATGTCCCAAGGGCTGCCATGGTGTTCCATCATTGACAGCTGCACTTCAGAAAGCAGTGGGATGTGTGCTGTGCTGGTTCCCTCTTGTGGGGGTCCCAGAGTGGGAGGCGCAAAGGGGCACACTGGTGTTTGATGAGGCTGTGGAAAGGGATGTTTCAGGGATCTGGTGAAGGGAGGAGCTATGAGGAAGAGTGTGGGGCCTCGGGCACATCACACACTACTATGGTTTGCAAGTTCCCAGCACCTGCACTTGCTCTCTGCCCTGGGGTGCAGCAAGGGGAGATTAGTCGCCTCAGCCCTTTCAGATCTTGAATTCAATCCACCTGGGGTTTTCCTGTTTGCTTTCACACTGACAGCCTAACTCCTGAAAGCAGAGAGCTGAGCTGCAAGCGCCAGGAGACGTACAGGAATCAGCAGCAGCTTTGGTGGGATGGTTGTGGCACTTGCAGCACCTGGCAATCTGTCCCTGCCTTGGAAAGCAGGACCCAACAGCAGAGCTAAAAAGGGCACAGAGCACCATAACACCAGGCAGGTGTTGTACATCCATGCAATGAAGTTTGTTGCAACTTTTCTGCCTTCTCCCAGTAGCCCTCAGTGGCTGCTTCTGCTGGGGCATTGGAGAGCTACCACTGACACCAGCACCTCTGATGGAGATCACCCCACCAGCAACCACAGCTGTGCTCAGTGGAATGAAGAGCTTCCCAGTGCGGAGCACACTGGAGCATCCCAGCACTGCTGCCAGGCCAGACCTGCAGTGAGGTTGGCTGCAGGCATCCAGCATGGCCCCAGTGCAGTTCCCTCTCCCAGACAGGTGAACTGAGCGGGCCAGGCAGGCACCCCCTTGGGACATCATTGCAGGATCACGCTGGCTGTCCTGCTGGCCATCACAGTCACCCTGTGCGTCTTCTGCCCTGTGGCTTGCAGCAGATGTGAACCAAGCACCTGCCACTCCCTGCACTGACAGGGAATATGGACCCCCTGAAGAGGTTTCTGGCCCTCAAAGGTGGGTCCCCAGGTGACCTTGCAGCAGCAAGGAGTTGAGAAAGCATAGGAATGCCCTGCTCTCTTCCCTGCATGGACGCCTAGCAGGCAGAGACGGATTCATGGGTGGCTCTTACACTTCCCGGTGAGATGACATAAGCTCTTCAGGTGATGAGCCTCTTTGCCCTGGGACTGGGAACAATGTGTCTCCTGTTGTGTCTTGCTGTCCCTGGGGTCAGGCTGAGCGTGCCAGGGCAGGATGGCCACTGGCCATGCTGGATCCCCTGTGTGATGACAGCACTAGGCTGAGTGTCTTTGAAGTGCCCTGCAGTGCTCTCTGCACTGCTGTTGGACAGGATCTGAGAAACCATTGTGCAAAGCAAAACAAACCCTTCCTATCTGTCCTAGGCTCAGAGGGTGGCTCTGCTTCCAGCTGTGAGGCTGCAGAACCAGCACAGCCCTGCCAGGCCCTGCTGATAACCATCTGCCCTTGCAAAAGAGTTCAAGTCCCCGCTCCAGGCAGGCGATGTCACCTTATCAGCACTTGAAGGCTCCTGATAAAGGGATCAATCTAACTTCAGCTGCATCCCCACCTGCAAACACAATGTACTGGGTGCAGCCAAAGTGAGGGTGGCCGGGGCCCCGCGCGCTCTCTGGCCTTCGGGAGGGTCACAGCTGCCCGGACTCCACAGGGCACAGCCAGGGCTGGGAACAATAGTGGCCACTGGCAACCACAGGGTGGGCGATTACTGAAAGTCATGTGCTTACCCCGGCCACTGAAGAAGCAATTTGTCAAAGTCCCATTTTCCTTTCCCTGATAAGATACGGCTCAAGGAATACAATAATGCTTTTCTGAGATACAATCGTGGTCCTTCTACCCGGCACACAAGCACGGGAAGCTAATTTTGGCCATGCTGAGGTGGCAGAGGGTGAGAGGAGGCCTCTGTGCCTCGGCCACAGTCCAAGGGACAGGGCAACTCTCTAAGCCCTGAGGACTAGAACAGCCCTGGGGGCGGCAAGGTCACTGCCCCTATGGGCTGGCACATTTCCTGCTCCCTGTGGCACTCCTGGAAGATGCCACAGCTGCAGAAGGAGCTGTTGCTGCTGACTTCTTGATACAGAGCTGATAGGATGTGGCACAGGGCTGCAGCCCTGCCAACACTTGATAGAGCCTGTCTGAGGCTGGGGCAGCCACGGTCAGCAGTGCTTCCCTTGCAGGCACCCAGCATATGTAGCTTCACCCTGACACCCTCTTCCCCACTCTGCCCTGTGCTTTGAACATTATCCCATTCCAAAGGCAGCACCAGGCCGGTGTTCACGTCCCAGCCAAGGAAAGCTGCCCATTCCCAGCTGTCTGCTCCATGGCAAGCTGTCTGAGCACAGGCCAGGGTGATCTTGGCTGCCTTCTGCAAGTCAGTCCCTCTGCAGGCAGCTCCAGTGCCGCCACAGTCTCAAGAGGAAAGGAGTAAATGGCATCATTAACAAAGGCAGACCTTATGCAATTCCCAACTTCCCTGGGAGCCAGACTCTGTTAATAACACATATTTGTAGGTGCTGAATCTGGCCTTCCTCAGGAGGATAATGAGAAGCACACCCATCTGGCAGAGCGGACGTTTCCATTTTGATGTGTTGCTTAGGATGCACTTTCTGCACAGTTTGAAATCTGAGCATAATCCTATCTTCATGAACCACATTCACTAGTCTGATAATGTGACCCCACAAAAGGTCAATGGAAAAGTTAATATAATTTATTGGCTGATTTAAGAAAAAAATCTAATCATCTCTTTTTCCTTTTTCCTGACCCCCCACCCGCACCCAGTGCCCTGCTGACATTTTCCAGCCATTCCCTAAACAATGGCCAGGGTGGGAATGCCGGGTGCAGCTTTAGAGGAGGCTTTTCCTGGTGGGCTGCAGCAGCATCTGCCCTCTGTCCCCAAGAGGTGTGCAGAAGATGATGTGCTCAGCCAAGGCCACCAGCCTGGCCAGGGACAGGGTTGGCACCAGGTCAGGTTTGGGCAGACTTAGGGGTTTTAGTGTTTGGTATCCTCTGCTCTGTGGTGTGACCAGAGCTCACCTGCTTTGGGTTTGGAGGAGACACCTCTGCTGTTGATCACCTCTGCTGGTTTTGTAGCTGTGCACAGTAGGGAAGGAGGATCCAGCCAGGTTCCTGGGACTCAGGAATCTTGGATGAAGCCATCAAGGGCCCCAAGAACCTTTTCCATGAACACAGCCCATAGGGGAGGTCTCCATCAGCACGTGTTATGTTGCCTCTAGGGAAGGTTGCCGGAAGCCCCAGTGCAGTGCACATGGGTGAGATGCTTTTCACGGCTGTGTGAGCAGAGAGGACCGTGCTGTTACAGCCCTTCTCTTCCTTACACAGTCCTCCCTTTGGGTTTCCCAGCCACCAAGAGCACACTGCTGTGGGCTCTGCCCGGGGCCGGGGAACTGCTGCACCCCAGAGCTCTCAGCACCCACTTGTCTCCTCATGCCCGGGTGCCCGAGGTGTCTGCAGAGCCCCAAGAGCTGTCTGGAGCAATTAAACAGCCAGGTGTTTGTCAGGGGGAGGAGGCAGATGAGCTTACTTGTTAGGATGGAACTGCAAAAGTAATTAGGGGTTGCAAAAGTACTTAGTTGTTTCTTATTCTAATACCTCATAGATAGAGAAGAAAGGACTCCAGAGGGCAAGAAATGGTGGAAAGGATCCAGCAGCTTTCAGCATTAACTGCTACTTTGAAGTGGTGGCTTTGGAGCTGCCACACTGCAGAATCGCTGAAAAGAGAATATGGGGAAAACGTCTTCTGGCAAGGGCTGGGGAAGAGAAAGCCCTGAGCTGCCCATTTCTATCAGGTTGCAGCACTGTGAGGTCTGTCACGAGGCTGCCATGGCTGGGAATGGAAACCCTGGCTCCTGGAAGCAAGTAACTCTGCTTCCCAGCTTCTTCGTAGCACTAGCTCCAGGCCCGACTCTTGCCGAGGAAAGACTGAAGACATGGAGGGAGCCTGAGCAATATGGCTTGGAAAGCAGCAGGCAGAGGAAACACAGGTAACTTCTCAAGCGAGTAGTTTCAGAAAAGCAAAATGAGCCTCAAACATGATCTTGCCGTGTGCTTTGTAAAGCTGTTTTGTGCATGCGCCTGGCTGTAGCCTGGGGAATCCCTGACCGTGCAGCTCTGCCTGCTGCCCACCCTGCCTGGCACTCTGGGGTGCTGCTGCCCACCAGCAAACCCAGCTTCCCTGATGTGGGGGAACTGGGCTCCCACACTATGAATGCTCCCCTGCCTCACTTGGGGACCTTTGGAAGGGAGGAGACATGGGGGCAGAACCACCAGCCTGGGCTCCACGACAGGTAGCCCTGGGTTTCTCCAAGCCTTTCACCAGCAGGAACCTTGGGATGCTGTGCCCAGCATGCAGGTGCCCCTAGCCAAGATATTCCTTGTGCAGAGCTTCCAGACTGTGCTGTTTGTGTTCCCAAGGCTTTCTGCTCACCTTTAAAATTGCTTTTCAGTGTCTTGTAGATGACCTGATCTTCTCTGGCCCTTGCACAAGGTGGTTTTTGTCCATCAGCACATTTTAGCTCCTGCTCTGTTCCAGCTGGTGGGCAGGTGGCCACGTGGGCAGGGCACGCCAGTCCTGATGGCAGCAATGCTGCTGATCTGTGAGGCAGACAGGGAGCCACCAGGGCATCAGAGGGCATTGCAGAACCACAGTGTCTCAGATCATAATAAACTCATGGATTTTGCCCATGTAGTTGAAATAACAGAGATGAAAAAGTTATTGAGGATGACTGATGGCGGGCCAAATGACCAGACAGTGTAACCTGCTTCATTTTCCATGGCACCATGCCAGGGAGAAGAGCTGCTTTGGTCCCTGTCCTCTCTGACAGAGCCTTTGGAGAGCATGAAGCAGAAGAAAGGCTTCCCAGCCCTCCCCTTCCTTGTAACAACACTGACTGCCAGTCTGGCAAGTGGTTTCCCAGGAGGTGCTGTGAGAACAAGGTTGCAGAAGTCACTTCAACAATAACTGCTTGATCTGCCCCGGACCATGCTAAAATTGTGTCCAGTCTCCAGGCACAGCAGGGGTTAGGAGTTGTTCCTTAACCTGGCAGGACAGGGGCATTTTGGTTTGGGATCTGTGATGAAGTCCTGGAGAAGCTGTGGGTGCCAAATGTCCCCGTTCCCGCCCATCTTGCAGTCTCCAGTGGCATGGCTGTAACAGAGATTTGTGTTTGGCTCCCTGGTGGGAGGGTATGCAAAGTGTCTCCTCACCCTGGGTTTCAGAGCATTTCAGTTCCTTACTGTCATCAGAAGTGATCTGTGTGGAACTCCAGCCTGGCTCAGGACTGCTGCAAGGTCTGCTGCTTCTCTGCAAATGATGTTAAAGGACAGAAGGTGAAATCAAGGGTTACATATGCTATAAAAATAAAATCCAAGGTTTTTTGGTTTTTTTTTTGGTTTAGTAGGGGAATTTTGCTGTGATAAATATGTCTCAAAAACTGGGAACCCAAACAGCAATAGTTCAAAGACATTTTTCCAGTGCCACACATCTAAAGCTGCTCATCACAGCACAGCTTTGTTGGGTAAAGTGTAACAGGGATTGTGTCCTCGCTTCCTGCCAAGTGTATAACAGCAAGGTACTAACTCGCAGATCTTGAAGAATGTGACAGTGGTATTTCAGCAGCTCTAATGCTCTGCAGCCTGTGAAGGCTGCACAGTAACTGAAAGGAAATATCTTTGTTTTTATTCACTTGGCTTTATTCCTAATTCACTCTTTGATGCCATCAGCCTGGGATAATAAGTTTTCAAAGATATGCTTGAAATTAAGGAAATGAGTCTGATTAAGTCCTTTAAACATAATTTGAGGGAGAAATGTACAACAATAGAGATATTAAAGGCCCTATTTTCAAGCAATTCTAATATGAAATCAAAACATTATGCTGCTAGATGGTGAGATCCAGTAGCGGTGTGTGTGCATTCTTCAGCTGGAGAGGATATCATCTGCTTCAGCTAGGAAAGTTGCCAGAGAGCTTGAATCTGTCCTCTGTGCTGGGTGGGCAGTGAGCAGCAGATGAATTTCACAGTAAAATACTTGCAGCTAAATAATAAATGCACAAGCGCTTGCCCTTTGCCAGTTGTACTCTGCTGGGTACAAGCGATGGTTTCTCAAGAGTCTTATGGTCAAGATTTGTATATGTATTTTTTTTAGCTCTGTCTACATAGTTGCTTTATTTTCTTAGCTGTCCTGTGGTAGTTTAGCTGTAAATAGGTTACCTAGTATAGGGTTTATGCTGTCCATTGGGGAGAGTCGAACTCCCCCCGTTTACTGGAATACTTCCCACTGAAGTCAGCAGCTTTGCAGGTACCTGCTAGGTCCCTTTGGCAACTTTTCCGTGTGGCTGGGACAACTGCTACCAAACTCAACCCTCCGTCATAGTGCGGCAACCTTTGCTCTGCTGTTTCCATCACCAGTGCTGATGTGGTGCCCGAGGATTTCAGCCCAGTTCACAGGCTGGACGTGACAAACCCTGTTCAGGCCATCAGGAGGCTTGTGTCCTTCGTGGAGACAATCCCTCAGTGAGCTTGTGTGTGTGTGCTGCATGGCAGCTTTAAGAAATAGTATGGTGGAGGTGTGAAAGAAGATAAAGGCACTCACATCCCACTTTTCTTTAGGCATGACATGAGCTAGGCAAAGGCTGACAGTCCTACTGACTGTAAGACTTCTGCATTATTTAAAAAAAAAGGAAGGAAGAGGAGAAAGGGACAAGTACCAACAAAAAGGATGCATCAAGTAGCTCCATTACAGCTTTGTGGCAGCAAGGAGCCATGGGAGGAGAGTGGCAGATTAACTTCTGTGGAGGGAATAGTCTTGAAAGGACCTGACAAGCAATCTGGAGACAGGTGTGGCCTCCTTTACTGCTTCCCATGGCAGTCGTGGGGCTAGTCAGAGAAATGGGAAAGCACAGTATTATTTATTTCATCTACTATAAAAAGTGACTTTTTAAGATCTTGTTCAAGTAAATAGAGCAGTGAATTCTCCTTTCCCTGACTGCTGCTGAAGACGTGACTTATTAGATATGCTGCTGTTGTAATGGAAATAACTAGCCAGGCTATTTTAAACCAAGAACTGGATGTCTGGGAAATGGGGGGAAAAGCATTGGGTGGCACGAGAGAAAAGAAACTTCCTCTGTGACAATCTTGGGCACTTTGTACGATTTGCTCTTAAAGCTGTTTCACAAGCTCATCTGGCAGAGAAGCGATAATAAATTGTTCAACAACTCAGGCTTGCCAAAGTAGTTTAAAGAACTTTCAAAGGAGACTTTTAAAGAATTGTGGCTTTCAACGGCTTGTGAATCATCTCAAAGAGTGAAACTGTAACTGCAGATTGCTAACCACCGTTTAATGGGTCACTATATACCTGTCTGCGCATTCATGAGCTCTGGCACTCAGTTCAAGAGTCAGACGTTCCCGTGCAGATCCCGCCCATGTCCGAGAGCCCAGCATGGCAGGGACAGCACTGCTGTTGCCAACCTACTGAACTTGAAAATCGCAGCTGGCAGAGCCTGCAAGCAACTGAGGTCAGAGAAAACACATAAAGGTAGTAGAAGGAATGTCATGTCCACACACTGCCAAGGCATGAAGCCTTGTCCACTCTCAGCCCCTTTTCTTGTGAGGCTCTTTTTGTTTGCCTGAGAATGTATGGGGATTAGAGAGAGTGGGCTATGGGGATTTTATCCCCTATGTAACACCCTTGCTAGGAAAGTCAAACAAAGAGGGCCAGAGGTATCCCACAGGAGACTCCAC
Organism: Atrichornis clamosus; assembly: GCA_013400975.1. NCBI lineage: Eukaryota > Metazoa > Chordata > Aves > Passeriformes > Menuridae > Atrichornis > Atrichornis clamosus. The sequence continues at coordinate 27,065 of WBMZ01002888.1, forward strand.
AGCTGTCCCCAGGGAGGCCTTGCTGGTGCAGGGCTAGCAGAGCTGTTCTTGCAGCATCTGGGACCAGATGTGGCCAGCTGGCTGCTGGTGCACTGCAGAGGTGGGTCCCATAACTTCCTCTGAGCAAAGGCACATATTTTTACAGCCCTACCAGAAAAGGCAGGGTGGAACACTAATATATACACATTAAAGAGACTGAATAAATAAACAGTAGGTTTTGATTTATTTTCTCTGCTACTTGGATATCTTAGTTTTGGCACAAGATGGATTTCATACACAAACGGGGTCTCCAGATAGGTTTTTGTCCTGGCTAATTTAGAAATCATGTGCAAAAGAGAAAAACTTCACAAATGTTCTTAAAGCAAAATTATATTTACACTGTTTATTGCCAAAGCATGTAAAATCCTTGGCCCCCATCAGTTAGGTAATATACAACAGGTAACAAAACTGGTCTCTGCCCTGAAGGATTTACAGTTATAGATGAGAGATAACAATGGGTACAGTCAGACTAGGAAAGCACATAAAATGTAATTAGTCAGTCTGAGACTCACTAAATGCTGTACACTTAATGAGCATTGTTCAGCTCATTTGTGCCTTGCCTGGTAGAGCACAGGGTTCAGTGGGGCAAACCTGGACACAGAAAACAGTGAACGCCCTTGACACTGGGGAAAAGGTGATGGGAGGGAGCAATTGAGAAATATCATATGTAAAAAAATGTTCTGTTCACACAAAGTTGTAAAGGAGCTGTAAATTTTATTGTGGGACTTGTATCTGGGTTCAGGTGGAATATATGTAACTATGCAATCAAAATAGTCATGGGAAGCCTGTTAAGGAAGGCTGCAGGACTTACTACTCCTTCTGTCCTCAAGCCCCAAGCTGCTTACCTCCTCCCACGATACTGAGCAAAGTCTGGAGGAATTACACCGGCTGTGAATGGCCAAAACATTTCCAAAAGCAGTGACAATGCTGGATTGTGTTCTCTGGCTCATTTCCTCCTGCTAACTAGTCTCTCTGAATAGAGAAAAACTGTTATTTCTCTCTTGTAATTTATTTTCTTTTCTTGTTTCTATCAGGTGAAACACCTGATGCTTTAAAAGCACTGAATGCTGTGATTTCTAGGTGTATACCTAGACATAACTCATGATGTCCTGTGACCTGTCCCTTCCCTAGAGAAGCTGCAGCCAGGAATGCTGCAGGAGAGCGGAGGTTGCCAGGCACTTCCAGCAGTACAAACCAGAGTGACGCCAGGAGAGCTGGAAAGCAGGGAGCGTGCCAACCACAAAATTAATCTCTGAGTTAATAAAAGCCTGCATGGTTTGAGGTTTGTGAAGCAATAAACGAGTTCAAATTTGCCAGTGACTGAAAAAGAAAAGCAATTAGGTGTTAAGGGAAACCTTCTAATGGGGATAAAGATAATACATTATAGTATGCAATGGGTTGAAGATTATTATGAGAAATTAATCTTTAATTGAAAATTACAAAAGGAATTTTGATGAAGAACATAGAAATGTATGTATTGAAGCAAACCTTTTAACTCTTTTTACTAATAGGCAATTACAGAATAAGAGTTTCTGTTTAATAGCACTAATAACTTCATAATATTTTTCCTTTGGGTCATACGATAGGCTCTTTTAACCAGTCAATACTTCATCCAAAAAACCCCCCAACTCTCCTTGGCTTCTCCTCATCATAGTCATTTCTAGATCTGTATGACTTAGAAAGCTATTTCTACTTACGTGTTTTGCCTCTGTTTCTCCAACACCCAGGCAACCATACTCATTTCATTCTACCTGCATTCCTACTGGAGACACTGCTAGCAAGTCTGCAAGGCTAAAATGAGTTATGAGCAAAAGTGAGCCTGAGGAAATACCTCAGTGTTATCCAAATAGAAATTCAGGGAGTCCTTCATCAGTGTGTTGTTAAATGACTCAAATGCTCACAATTTCATTGGCATCAAAGGAGGCTTTTCTGATTTTAAAACAAAACATGTTGGTCAAAAGGGGAAGAATAGGCAACAACAAAGACATCTATAGATGGGAATTTGGCAAGCTGATAGCAATGGGTAGTTTAGCAGTTTGCAAAAGGGATAACTAGCTAGGGAAATTCAGAGAAAATACACTGGCCAGTACCATTGATCACCGACCAGTAGCATTTCCTTGAGGTACAGAGAAAATCCTAGCAGTGATTTAGGTTGGATGTTGGACAATTACAATTCAGTAATGAAACCCCACTGAAATTCAGTATTTTTTCTGTTCTTTGTTTGGAAAATTGACAAAATGATGTCCCCATATTTAATTGAAGGTATTTTGTCTTTCACATGTAACCAGAGTGAATGAAAACCACTGGTTAACACTCATCTTTAAAACTTTCATGCAAAAGTATTTTAAGAATTGCCTGAGGAGATGACCAAATCCTTAGTACTGATTTCTCGGCAAATACTGTATCAGTGAATTTCCAGAGAATCAGAGGAAGTAACTCTTGAGTCATTACATAAAAACCAGTAACTGGCATGTCCCAGGTAAGCAGGGACAGAAGCCTGGCTAGGCTGACACCAGCCTTTGGCAAGAACTCTGAGGTGGTCAATGAAGTGTGCAGTCAACAGAGAATTGAACTGTGACAGTGCTAGAGTTAGCACATTAACAGAAAATAGACATTTTTCGTTTTTGAGTAGAGGAAGGCGACCATCTGATTTGAGTCAGAGCAGCTCAGTATTGTGCCTGATCTGTGGGTGGCTGCCAAAAGGGGCAGTTTTGTTTCTCATTTTCTTTTCCTCTTGTTCCCTTAAACAGTAGTCACATGAGTGAATCAGCTCAACTCACTGGGCCAACAGAAAACTGTGTGTTTTCTTTTCATTACTGTCAGAATTTCCTGCTGGATCCCCATGCTGGGCTGACTCAACCCAGATCTGTGGGGTCACTGGAGCTGGCACGGGAAGCCCAGAGTGCTGCTGGGGTGATGTGATGCTCTGCCAGATGGATGTAACCACTGTTCAGTCACTGCTGGGGTTGCATGCAATAAGATGTAAGTCAATGGTTCCCTTCATCTGAAATGGAGAAGAATTACTGGAAAAAAGTAGTACTATGTGAAAATAAATAGAGACCCTATTGTGGTTTACAGATCCCTTAAATGATTTGCAGTGGTCTTCAAAATTAAGCAGACAGTTGACAGAAGCAGGGATGAGTTATCAAAAGCAGATAAAGATTGGACAAAAGGAAAGACCTGTTGACACTTCTGTCAGGCTGAGGGGAAGAGGAGCTGAGTTACCCCCTGGCTTTGTCACCCTGAGGGGACAGGGTTGTGTTCCACACCTGAGCTGAGGTCTGCAATGGAGCCCCTCAGCAGATGATGCCTCTGTGGCAGTGCCTCAGGGTAGTCATCCCTTACAGGGATTTCCTTGAGGTGATGCCCACCCTCTGTCACCACTAGGTCATATAGGCAGTGGCCACATTTAGTCCTGCAGTGGCCTGCTCCTCTGGCTCCTCAGTTGCCTATCAATCCCTCCATGGCGTTCGCCTGTGCTGTATGGAGCCAAATCCTCCAACAGCAACTGTAAAGGTCTTGTCCCAGTGCCGCTCCCCATCCCATGGGAATGGAGGACTGGTGGGGATGCTGGAGCATAACAGGAAGAGCTGGACCTGACTCCATGGGGATGTCTACCCTGCAGCTTTTAGAGGAAACATCCAGCCCCCAGTGACTGCAAGACAACTCGTGGCCAGCAAACTTGGCCTGGGAGACCCCTGGGAGCCTCTGCTCCCACCCTGGGGTGAGGCCCTGCAGCCTAACACGCAGAGCCATCCCTGGCTGTGACCTCTGGCCCTGCCCCACAGCTGCAGAGCCCCAGGGAGTCCCAGGCCTACCCCACCCCTGGCCCCCCTGCCTCAGAGACCACCTGTCCTGCCCCCGCAGCCGTGTCCCCACAGCCACGACCCCTCGTGCCCCCCGCCCCACAGCTGCCCCGCCCC
>WBMZ01002890.1:0-49087 GCA_013400975.1 Atrichornis clamosus
TCGCCCACGGCTCCTCGCCTGGGGCGCGGTGAGGCTCGTCACGCCCCGCGGCCGGAGCGCGCCGCATCCCCGGTCGCGGCGGCGGGGAGCGCCGGGAATGCCGTGAGTACGGGAGCGGGCTCGGGGCGGCGGGGCTGCCCGCCCGTGCCCGCCTCTCCCCGGCCGCCGCTGCCGCTCCGCCCTTCTCGGGGGGCTGGAGGAGCCGCTGCGGCCTCCGGGGCGAGCCCCGCTGTCTTTCCCGCCTCGGGGAGAAGCGGCATGGCGGCAGCGCCGTGCGGTGCTTTGAGCGGTGTCCAGCCGAGGCACGGCGGGGCCATGCTCGCCTGCCCGAGCCGCTCCCGGCGAGGCGGGCGGGACTGCGCAGCCCGCGCCGGGGCAGCGCGGGGCCTTCCCACAGCCCTCGCACCCGGCAGGGCGGCACCCACAGCCGGGGAGAGGCGCCGCGTCCCTCTGGGATACCCGAGCCTGGGCATCTGTCTGTGGAGGCACGTGCTGCAGAGTCTACGAGGAACAAAAAGAGGGCTACATCCAGGGCTGAAATCTCTTGGATGTGTTTTTGGGGACAACATGTGTTCGAGAAGTGAAATGCTTTGGGTTGTTTTTTTTTTTTTTTTAATTTATCTAGGAAGGAGGTGAAAATAACGTTCTTTAATAAAACATGTAACCTTGTCATCACTGCCGCACTCCAGTTCCCTTTCGGTACAGACTTACAGCCCATTAGGATTCCAAGGCCATTACCACTGCTGCACGGTGGTTAATACCTAACAGCTCTTCCAACACCATGGCTTCTGCCTGGTCCTCTTTGGCCTTCAGGGGTTGTGTTTCCTTACAGTTTGAATAGTTGGAAGGGGTGTGCTGGCAGTTGGCGATCCATTTGTCACACTGCTACCAAATTCCCTGTGTACTGTGCCCACTGTGCTGTGTAATCTTACGTTAAATGGAAAAAACCCCATTTTTGTATTATATGTGAAGGACACAGAAGAAATACCAGGCAACTGTCAAGAACTTGCTTTTGTACTGACAGAGACAAACATTGATTACTCATAAAATGTTGCTTTAGATCTAATGTCCCACTGTATTGAGTTAGGGAGCTACAAAGCAAAGAAGCAGGGTGAGATTTGTTTAAGTAAACAATGAAATTGGTGTAATTTTCTTCACTTGATCTCATCCCTGCCATTAAGTAATCCTCCTGTAGCCCAGGTTCAGACTAATTTTAGGTTTTTCAGTAGGCAAGGAAGGTACTTCTCCTTCCTTTTCTGCTTTCACGCCTAGCTATCAATCTGCAAGAGTGAATTCACTCTGACAGGCATTTCCTACCAGCTTGATACCTTCCCTTTTATTTCTATCAAACCAAGCACAGTTCTATTAAAATTTCCAGAGGAAGAAGCTCCCAAGGCAGGGTTTTCTTAATGCTGGGTCTGTAACCACTCCTCGTCCGTTCAGTCAGGATGCCGTCGATCCTGGTGGCTGTATTAATTCCTCATGTTGACTTAAGGGCGTTATCAATTGCTCCGTGTCTTTGTTTTGGGAACTAGTGAAACAAAGTATTTGGGTGCTTTGTCAAATTTGTGGTAAAGGTGCTATAAGAGACATAAGAAGGAATTTGGATAGAATATTCTTGCTTTGCAGGTACACCTACACCAGCAAATATGCTCCCTGAAAAGTCATTACCAGCACAGCAAAGTGTGGGAAACATTGACATCATTTTGAGGCCGAAAACTGCCCTATCTCCCCTGCCTGGTGAGTCTTGTTAGTCCTCACAAGCACTCTGTGCTCTCTGTGGAAGTTCCTTTTGGTAGTGAAGAGTGTGGTGTTGGGGAGCGATGGCAAAAACTGAACTGAAAGTTTTGTAGAGTGGTGCAATCTTCTCTCAGGATATTTAGTGAGTTTTTAAGAATGCCAAGCATTAGGAACTGGATTTGCAATTTGTTTTACAATAAACTCAGAAATTTGTGGCCTTTTCCTTTCCTGAGGCTATGCCTGTGTGAGCTGGTTATGCAGCAGTCACATATAGTGCAGAAATCTTTGAAGAAGGTTATGCTGGGGAAAGGCAGATAATGCAGGCAGTGTGAATTTCCTTGGTGATCCCCTACATTACAAATGAGTCATCTGTCTGTTCACAAAATACAGACTCCTGCAAAGGAAATCCCATGGATAAAGAAAACTAGTTTTGGTTTGGTTTGTTGTTTTTGTTTTTTTTTTTTTTCTGCTGCAGTGGATCTGCATTGCTTTATTCTGTTAAAGTGTTCTCACTGGGATTAAAACCAGGGAAATTAAGGAGGAGAAATTAAGAATGCAAAAAATCAGTCTCAGTTCAGTTTAAGAAAAGGTCAGAGAACAAGAAAGTCAGTGGAAATATTCCCAGTGCATATAGCTGAGGCAGTGCTGCAGGGTTTGTTGCAGCTGCAGTTGCAATGAAAGCCCTGGAAGACTCTTCAGTAAAATGTTATGTGACTTTGACTTTGCTCAAATCTTTTCAGTGCAGGTGTGGTTGGAAAACACCCTTTATTTGTTACATAAACTAGGCCACAGAGGATTCATGAGGAGGTAGATATCTCAACATGGATTGGTAAATACTGTGTGGAATATCTGAAATGGGATTTGGGAAAAACTAATGAAAAGGTAAGTTTGCATCTGCAAAAAGGAAATTTTTCCCCGGTATTAAAATATGGAGCCTGTGGTCCAAGCCCTAATATCTTTATTCAGGTTTCCTTTTTCTGTCAAAAATCCTGAGGGCTGGCTGCAATATCAGGTTTTGTTTGAAGTTTGTTCTCTCTTACTCTGGTCTGTGTTTGTAAATGACAAATCTGAGATCTCTGTGGAGCAAGACAGGTAACTAATCATGGAATCATACCCAGCTGAGACATCATATGATCTTAGTTGAACTTTCTAGTCTGTGTTAGCTTGGGGATTCAAAGGAACGCTGCCAGATTTTTTAAAAATTGATTTAATTCTGGAGATATCATTAGCTTAATAACACAGTTGAAAAACTAGAAAGATGAGATTCTTTAAAAGGATCAAATATTAACTTATTAGAATTGTGTGTTTAGCACCAGTGAATGGTCGTTTTAACCATTTCTTCTGTAAGTTTAGCCAGTTTCCCTTGTTGGAAAATGCTCCTTGTAAATACAGCAAAATGCATTGGTGGGGGAAAAAAAATCGTACATGATAAGAGATGCTGATAATTTTTAATTAAAATAATTGAAAAGCTATAGTAAGGTAATGTATTTAGCTTTTTAGGGGATATGAATAACAATTACGAATAACAGTTGCAAATAACATATGTTCAATTTAGCTGTAGTTATGCAAATGGAAAATAGAAAATTGGAAAACACTGAAGGTAAAAAAGAGTTCATAAAGAAAAAAAATTATTTGGAAGTTTCTGGAGGTGTAGTTTAGAAACAAAACTTAATAACAAAGATGCTAACTCAAATATTTGTTGCTTTTTATAGAATAATTGTTATTATTCCTCTATGTGTTTACTCACTATTAAAAAGATCAAGGTAATTTGTGTGAGTAATACCTAATTGCCTTATATGGAGTAAGTTTTATGTTAGGTAATAAAAGAAGGATCCTTTGGGGAGGCAGAAATCCTCTGCCATTCCCCAGTGCTCTACTCATCCCAGCTGGTCTCTACAGGGTGCTCATTCGTAGATGCTTTTTCACAGAACTTCGGGTAAGCTGTGCAAGTTTTTTTCCTCCCTAATAGATTAATAACCTGTGAATGTTCGTCTTAACTAGAATTCTTTTATTAGCTACTGAGAAAACTTATTTACATTGGAACAAGTGATTGGAACCTGTTTCCAGCTCAGAATGGAGAAGATAGGGTGAAAACACTACATGTTCCTGCATTAATACCAATTCTATGAAGACCTTCTTAAAGTGGCAATGTAAATATTTATACTTGGTAACTATAGTTCTTTGAAAACAGATGTATTCTTTCAGGCTTTAATTGATTCCCCAAGATGTTTGCAAAAGCAACAAAGAATTTCGTGAGAGAAACTGACAGTGGAGGTGACTTGATCCCTGTGTCCCACTTGAACGCCTCAGACAAGCTGCAGCTTTTGAGCTTAGTTACGAAGAGGAGGAAATTCTGGTGCTGGCAGAAGCCCAAGTATCATTTCTTGACAGTGACCCTGAGTGATGTCCTCACTGAGGACAAACCAATAAAACCAGGTAAGGCTGTACTCGGGCAGCACTATCAGTGCAGATATAAACAGTACAAACCCTAATCTGTTTTGTTGTTATTCTCAATCCTGTTACTAGAGGGCTCCTTTCAGAGGAATGCTCTGAAGGAATCCCCCACCTATGGAAATGAGATGAATGGGTCTTTTCTCACTTGACTATTTATTTAACTAAAACTGGTAATAGTAAATGCTGGTTTAAAAAAAAAGCTTTGCCTGGATAGACTACTAAATTGAGTGCTGAAGTTTGTCAGGCTGTACAGTTCTACTGTTTACTAACAGTGCTGTCTGCAGCCACAGGAACATCCATAGAATATTTTTGGGGATTGTGTGTGATAGTGTGAAACTGTACTGTGCTCCAGGTCAAAAAGCAGTGAATAAACACTGTTGGTGACTGTTGCCCAAGGAATGTCTGTCCAGGCCAGATCAAGAGAGTTTTACCACTGATTCTTTTTGTCTTGCACAGACTGTTAAAAGTGGTTGACCCATGTACTTTTTTCTTCTTCCAACTACAACAGTCCCACCCGGGGTTTAAGATTAATGAAATTAAATCCTATATTTCTAGACATGTCACAATTCCATACAGGCAAATAGATAAGCCCCTAACCTAAGATGTTAACTGTAGCTGTCTTGGAAGATTAGCTGATTCTGAGTCAGTTCTTTGCTTTTTAGGTATATAAACCAGTTAGATGCTTCCATTGGTTTTCAGTGAGCTTTGGGACAGCCCCATAGTGAGATATAATGCCAAAATAGTACCAAAATAATGCCAAAATACTCACACTGTTGTACAAGCAGATCTACTTTGTAGTTTTCTTTGTAGCTGAAATAACTTTCAATCATGCTTTATAAATATTTCATAGCATCTGAGTTCAGCACTTCAGTCACCTTATGTTTTCCCAAAATGGCAAAATACAAAAGATAGCAGAGCAAAGATGATGAAAACATGAAGAAAGCAGAAGAGTTGCAGAGCTATAAATTTCACTATTTACCTCTTGGTACTGTTCCTTGCCTTCACTAACTTGTCATATTTTCTGTAAGTGTCTGTTCCTCCAATCACTTCAGGAACATTTCAGCACTTCACAGATAGAAATTACTTTCATTGCTTTCCTAGTGATTGTGGAGTCTGACTTTGCAAAATATATGGGGAAGTTTGGAGATTTTGTTCAAGGAAGTATTGAAGCGTCGTTTGTGAAGATCAGCCTGGGAGCTGGAGGGAAGGGCTATGTGGAAAACCAGTCCTCATTTGGAAACCTGAGGAAGCAGGAGATTGACTTGCAGCAGCTTATGAAAGATGTCAAGGACAGGTATGTCTCTAATGTGGGCTTTGTAATGGCCAGGAAGGGTTACTGAACTGAAAAGACTTGGACCAGCTGCTATCACTGATCAGTTGATTTTGTAGTGTTGCCACAGTTTGAAAATTTTTTTGATTGTAAGTGCTCATATTCATGATAAATCATATATATAAAAATGAAATTTTCCATATTTTGAAATCTTGATGGCCAAACTTTTCCCTTTAGGTTTTGTAAACATCTCTCTGTAATTTCATCTTATGTTTTTGCATGAGTTACCACCTTGGACAAGAGCCAAATCCTCCCTTCTTTGTGGGACTGTACTGAGGTAACAATCTGGAAAAAAAAATGGATGAGTTCTCTATGTTACTGGAGCAAATGCTATAGAAATTGCATTCAGAACTGATAATGTTCTTATAAGCAGGCTTTGTAGCTTTGTGTGCGTGACTGTGCTAGAAAATTGGATTATTTGGTGTTGAAGGAATAGCAAAGGTGAGCAAGCATGGTCAAGGCACGTCTACGATTTGAACAAAATATTTCTTCCTGTTACGCATTGCAGGAACTGAGGGAAACAATATTCTTTATTTTACAAGATAACGCAACACTTCCTCACTTCCTGTACTACTCTAAAATCAGATGTATTTAATGTTGCAGTAAGAGAGTCATGGGCCAAAGCCTGTTTGGCAACCAGCTGACAAGTCAGGGGTCTACTCTGTGTTGCAGGTCCTGACTCACGGGAGATGAGGGAGGTTCGTTTGTGACAGCATTGTACTCTAGATCTGTAGCAGGGGCTGTAATGAATTTTAATAGCCTCTACTGATGCTCTGAAGATAAAGATGGTAGGTTTTTGCTATCAGTGCAGAAGTTGTCAGAAGCAGTGTAAATTTGCTTTAGATACACTGATGTTGTAGAAAGAATCAATTCTCCATTTTCATGGAAACAAATGGCTGGTGTTCATTTTACTATGAGCATTTACAAGTCAACAAATTTATTCTAATAAGGTGCCTTGCTCTCTTTGTACTAAATGTCTTATTAAAGGCAGAGGTCATTGGGCTAAATGTGTGTACCAAGCCTGTAAAATTAATGTGCATCTAGTATCAGGAAAATAGTGGCAGTCATCTTGCTTCTAGCACCAGATAGAGTCCTATGGAGAAACAAACTAGAGTAACTTTGCTTTAGATCAGTAGGCTTTTACTTGAAGTTACCTACTCTGTTCACATAGAGAATCCTCCCATAGCAAATCAGCACATCTTGGGGTTATAATCCTATATGGAACTAAATACTCAGAAATATGTAACCTTCTTTTAAGTGTTGAAAATCAGTAGCTCTACACTGATCTGTATGTAAGTGAAGTTGATGAGTGTGCCACTGCATGCAAGGAACTAGTTCTTAGAAAAGATGCTCATAGCTTATTAAAGCTTATGATGCACAGTGTAAAATTGATATTGAGTCAGTCTGCCTTCTGCCAGGTCACTGAAAATGATGAGGATAGCAGAATTTTTATTTTTTTATTTCTTCATCATGATGCAGAGGCTCACTGGAAATTGTGGCAATGCCTTATAGATGAAATTCCACTTACTAGTTCATGAATATTCTATGATTTATGATCGATCATGCCCAAGTTTCAAGCTTTCATCTCATTCATGGAGTATTGTGTGGAATTCAGGAGTGCTGATGCCTACAAGTTAGCGATTTTTGGATGCAATGCATTATGGTACTTAAAAGGATGTTTACCTGTCAGTCCTTGTGAAATGAGAGTCAGCAAAGTGTCCTTGATGTAATTTAATGACATGCGGTTCTTGTGCTTGTTTGATCAATCATTGCTTTATTTATTATTTCTACATATATTGTCTAATTAAGTTGCATTTAAAAGATGTTCTTTTATTAGGCTGATTAAGTCAAAGTTGCAGATAAATAGCAGAAAACTCTAAAAAGTCAAAGCTGATATGCCTTTTAAACTAAGTCATGTGAGTCTTTAGAGTTCAGCAAACTGAAAGTGCTCGGTGGCAGCTAATCGGTTCCCTGTCACTTCTTCGGTGAATCTTCTGAAGGAGAATCCTGCTGATCTTTTAATTAGATTCCAGATGCTGCATTGACTCCTTTTTTTGAAAAGGCATGACAGCTGAAGGATGAGGGGTGAGATCCTTCCTGGTTTGCAGAAGTAGTGACATTGTAAATGCAGAACACATTAATTAACATAATATGCAATACTAAAATAAACAATACTTTTACATATACGAACTTAGCATATTTCATTTTACATGATTCTGGCTTTTGTATTACACACTGCTTGCTAGTTCACAGAGCACTGTAACATACCAGTTTGGGGGAAGAGTCCTGTGCCTTTAACTCACTTGGATTGCTATGGATTTAAGAGTATATTCTGTCTTCTATTTTAAGGCTTTCAATACTGTCTGCCATAAGATCCTCATAGAGAAGTTGATGCAGTAGAGGCTGGATGAGCAGACAGTAAGGTGGATGAAAACTGGCTGAATGGCTGGACCCTGGAGTGTATTGATCAGTGGTATGAAGTCTAGTTGGAGACCGGAGTACCCCAGGGCACACTGCTGGGTCCAGTCCTGTGGAACATCTTCGTTAATAATCGGGCGATGGGGTTGCTGTACCCTCAGCAAGTCTGCTGATGACATAAAGTTGGGAGCAGGGGCTGATACACAGGGAGGGTCATGCTGCCATCCTCAGGGACCTGGACAGGCTGGTCTGGTGGGAACCTCATGTAGTTCCACAAAGGGAACAAACTTCTGCATATGGAACAATCCCGGGCATCAGTCCATGCTGGGGACTGACCAGTTCCAAAGCGGCTTTGCAGAAAAGAACTTGGGGGTTCTGGTGGACACCAAGTTGGATGTGAGCCATCAATGTGCCTCTGCTGCAAAGAAGGCCAGTGGTATCCTGGACTGCATAAGGAGAAGTATTGCCAGCAGGCTGGGGGAGGTGATCCTTCCTCTCTGCTGAGCACTGCTGAGGCCAAACCTGGAGTGCTGTGTACAGTTTCCTGCTACAAGGGAGAGCGTCCGGTGAAGTGCCACCGTGATGACGGCACAACCGAAGCACCTCGCATTTGCAGAAAGGCTGAGAGAGATGGGACTGCTTAGCTTGGGGAAGAGAAGGCTTGGTGGGATCTTACTAATGTATGTAAATACCTGAGGGACAGAAGCAAAGAGGACGGAGTCAGGCTCTCTTCAGTAGTGCCCAGAGGTAGAGCAGGAGGCAATAGGCACGATCTGAAACACAGGAGGCTGTGCCTGAACATCAGGAAATACTTTTTCACTGTGAGGGTGACTGAAGACTGGCACAGGTTGCCCAGGGGGCTGTGGGGCTTCCCCCCTTGGAGACATGATCCTAGGCAGACTGCTCTAGGTGGCCTTGCTTAAGCAGGGGCATTAGACCAGATGACTGTCCAACCTCAATCATTCTGTCTTGTTCCCTCCAGTAAAAAGGATTATGAGGAGATTATCATCTCTATACTTCTCATGGATTGCACTTTAATTGAGTCAATGAAAGTGCATATTATTGTCCACACTGAGATTAAAAAAAACCGCGCATTCTTAATCTTAACACAGTGGAAATTCAGACCATTTTGTTATTTGATGTTTAAAACTCCTTGAGCTTTTAAGAGTATGGTGAGAAAACCATTCAGTTTTCTACCTAAGTTGCTACATGAGTAATATGAAGCCACAAAATGTTGTGAGACAGGATTGAGTAAAAGCAATTATGTGTGGCTGTGATTTTAAAAGTTAAGGAGGATGCTGAATCGAAAATAGAGAAATTACCTGTTACTTGTAGTCTGAGAAGTCTCTGGTATTCTTGGAGAAGATGTTCTATGAAGTATATGTCAGGTTATTCTGTAGGGAAAATACTGAAATGTTGTCAATAAGCTGACTATTGTAGATTCTGTGTTCTCTAAGAAGTAGGTCAGAGAGGTTATATTTGAAATGGATTAACAAATATTACGCATCTATGCTTGGTGGAAAATGGCTGAGTGAGGTCTGGTGGATTTTACTCCTGGCACTCATCTAGAGGTCTGTATTAGAGCAGGAACAAAGCTGGGTGAAAGCTCTCACTGTGCAGCAAGCAGTATTTGTATGGAAGACATCAGACCATTGCACATTATAAATGAAGTGGAGAAGAGGCTGTGAGCATGGGCTGCCCATGTCTCTACAGCTGGGAGAAGACGTGTTGAGGTGTCGTTGCCCAGTTCAGGACTGAAGAGGCTTTTTACTCATGGGTAGTATGGACTAGTGAAAATTTGTGCAGACAGGCAGCAATGCTGATTTCAGCATGAGGATGGAGAACACTCACAGCAGTAACCATTCTTCTGGGTATTTGTAGTAGATTGGCAGGCACCTTGCTTTGAGGATTTCAGGGGTGGGTTACTGAAAAGATTAGACTAAGATTAGACAGGATTTGGTATACCCTACGCTTATTTGGTTTCTGCCTTTCTCCCTTCTGCCTCCAGTCTGCAGCAAATTGCCTTTGTGCCTCTGTTGTCCACTGCTTTCCTAATGCAAGAAGAAAAACACTGAATGAAGGTGAAGGAAGTCTTTGCATTATAGGAGAGCAGAAGTGTTTAGTCTAGTCAAATGTGGAGTAAGACCAAAACTCAAATTATTTTATGTACGTTTGACCTGCAGAGCTTCCCGCATAGTAGATCATTGACTTCAGAAAGGTTATTTAAGCAGAACAATCAAGCAAGCAAGACCCCGTAATTCATATCTTTAAAATAATTTTTGTTTATGCTTATACTCTGTGTGTTGATAAAGGGACATGGCAAACCAATAGCTCATTTTATTTTATATTGTGTTACTTTTCAGCTCAGCTCCTCTGGGTGGGATGGGGTATGGTGGTGTAGTGCAAGTGGCACAAGGTTGGTGGGGGCTCTTGTACAACAGATAGTGGAAGAGATGGTAAGAGTGATGGCTGTAGAACAGAAATAAAAGCTCTGAAACATGACCTGTAAAATTAAAAAATGTAATGCAATTCATGTGCCTGCATGCATGTATTCTTAGGGATTTAATTGAGCCATCTTGTGTTACTCAGATATTTTCTTCATATTCAGTGTTACGCTAGCAAGTAAATTCCGTGCTTGCAAAAATACAGTCACAGATTCAGGGGCCATTGCCCTGCAATACGTGAAGCCCTGCTCTGATTGTCAAACTTTAACCCTGTTGTGTTTTGCTCTTGATGACTGTTATCAATGATAATTTAGATAAGCTGAGTACTTGCTTACCTCAGTCATCTTCTGTTTGAGTTGCTGAGGAGAGGAGAATATTTTGCCTTCAACAGGCTGTGCCCCAGTAATAACTCACGATGTGCCCACACGCAACCCTGGAGTCTGTTTTATGATAAAAAGTTCAGTGCCAGAAGTCTAGAGGAGAGCATTTAACTATGCTGTCCTAGAAGAAAAGGTATTTGTAGCTGTAGGTAAGAGTTTGAAAGCTCTGAATTTGGTGCTCACTCAATTTACTGGGCAGAGGAGAACATCTCTGCCAGCTTTACAACTGGCCATGTCCCACTGAAGTCATTTGAACCTTGGGGCTGGGGCAGTGGCTGTTTCTGCCACACAGGTCACCTGTGGGCACTGCCTGGGGAGTGCTGCTGAAGCAGGTAGCTCTGTGCCCCCAGTGCTGCAGCAGCTCCTCCAGCGCTGCCCCCAAGGTTTGTTCCCTGCACCTCTTGGCAGGATCACCT
Source organism: Atrichornis clamosus (assembly GCA_013400975.1). Classification (NCBI taxonomy): domain Eukaryota; kingdom Metazoa; phylum Chordata; class Aves; order Passeriformes; family Menuridae; genus Atrichornis; species Atrichornis clamosus. Next base: position 11,183 of record WBMZ01002890.1, read on the forward strand.
CTGTCTCCTGACTCTCCTGCACTGTCACTCTGCTGCTACTTCTGCATCTGGATTTCAAAGCCAGGAGCGTGACAGGGTCTGAGCCAGTCCTGCCTCGGGCAGAATACCACAGAAACAGCTGGAAGAAAAAGTCACTTGAATTATTTTGGTAATTCATTTGTACAGTGTTAGGTCATAATCTGTATGCTTCTTCAATTAACACTCATTCAGAAATAGCAAATCTCTATTTAATATGTGGTTTTCTACCTTTGATTGTTTGAGGGTTTTTTTTCCTCTAAATTTTGGGGATATTCAGCTAGTTTGTCAAGCTCTAAAACAGTAAAAAAATACACATGAAAGCAAATGACAAATGACTTTTGTGTTCCTTCATTGTATTTTTCGCCTGTGGCTTCCTAGGTCAAATACTAAAATTGCAAGTTTTAAGTACGTTAATTTGTATTTTCAAGTTGTTTAGCACACCACTTTAGAAACATAAATAATTATTGTGAAGTATATGATAGGCTTGATAGACTGTAACTAATGGCTCTGGTTTGGCAGACACTTCTGAGAGCAGTGATGTTTGTGATTGCTTGACATTTCTTCAATTTTTGCTTAATCCAAAGGTTCATTGCATTCCAAGCATAAAGCATGGCTTTGCACCAAAAGAAAAAAAAGAGTTATATTAATAATCTTAGGAATGTTTGGGAGTGCTCTTCTAGTGGCTGCCGCATTGCTTCAGAGGTATTTTCTTTTCCTTGTTCAAACAATCAACTTTAAGGTTTTCAGACAGTTCATTCCAACTGATTGAACTTTCATATAAGCATGTAACTCTCCAAAGATCAAAAATTGCCTGAGGATATTTTTAATTCAATAAAAACGCAAGCTGACTTCAGACTTATACAGACTGCATAAATTCAAAACTCCACAATCTAATAAATCTCAAACTTTTTAATTAAAAGTGGAGATATCTCAATTTAAATGAACTGGAGTCAGACATGTCTTCCTGACACATTTTTGGGGAATTGCCATTTAGCTCCATGAATAGCCATTTACAGTAAAGGGAGGAGAAAAGTCTGAATGATTTGAGCCAGGGATAGCAATCCTTTAATCTTCCAACAGTTTTGCTAGACTTACCTGTTCATAAAAAATATAACATATACTCTGAGGATCTCCAGTGAGTATTATGCAAAAGTATAATAGATGCATTTTAATCAATTAAATACAAGTAAGAAGTTGCTTTAACTGTTACCAGAAGGTCTGTTAACACCCCAAAGGGCAAGGTAGTGGATTTTGTAATATTTTCTTAGAAAATAAACCTCCTGTATTGTTTCTGGGAGTTTACTTTCAGTCTTCTACTCATTCTAAGAACCTAATGTTAGAACTATTTCCAGCAGCATTTAAACAGATGCTAAATTATGCTGTGGAGTAGGGATGACTTGTTAAGTTGGTGCCTGGGCTAGAGATTTGAGCTCCTTCCCACAGTTAGTTTTTCTTTTGACTGGGACAGTCCTGGTCACTAATTTAAAATTTTGAGTCTATACTCATGAATAACACAGGACTTTGTAGCAGGTGGGTTTTTTCAGTAATCTACAGTCTCAAAATCCATGAAATCTTCAGTGTTGTCTCATTCAGCCCTACAGAGTACTTGGTGAGTGCTGATCCCACTCAGCCCATTCTGGGGTTAAGTGAACACTGAAACTGATCCGTAGCAAACAGTGAGGGTTGGCACTGAGGCACTGCTCTCTTCTTGTCCCCTGCGCCAGCACCCCCTGCCATGGCCATGGCAATGTCACTGTGAGTTCACAGTAGGAGAGGACTCAGTCCAGTGTCCATGAGCCTGGCTGGTTGGGTTTGTATTACCTTGGGAACTTAAAGTTCTCATTAGTTCTCTCTTCCTTTTTGTTTGCTTAGAAAGTAACTGATCAACTTCCGTTTTTGCTTGGAGTAAGGAATCAACAATTCAATATGTGTGTCAGGAGTTAGTGTGGAATACAGATATTATGGCTGCCAAATACCAAAAGAGGACATCATAATTTTGAGGAGACTGCTCATACAGAAACCATTGTCATTTTTACAATAAAAGCTTCTGCAAGCAATTAAGAAAATGTTTTTTTTCACAATTCTGGTATTTTTAATGGTATATTTTATCTTTCAGAACAATAGATCTAAACAGTAGTTTACTGCAACAAGTGATAGAAAGAAAACGCGAAGTGCTGTGCATCTTGAGAGAGAAGATAATAACAACTCAGAAGTGTACGATATCTGAGCATATCCAGACGGAAGAAAAAGTCAGTGGTGTGATGGCGTGCACTGCAAAAACAGTAAAGGTAAAAGTTACTAAAAATCTGCAAGGAATAGAACATTTGCAGATTATCTGAGAAGAAATTATGGTTTCTCCAAATAGACTTCATAGTATTTTTCATGCTTTCTTAACGTGTTAAACAAACTGCACTGCTTGGTTGTGAAACTTCAGAACCATAAAATGTTTTCTCTGTTGCCTTTCTGGCAAAAGATGCCATCTTTTCGTGTGAGCCTAGAATGTAGTTTCCATCAATGCTATCACGTTGTGGTTCTATTTCTCGGTGGATTCCTGCCTACAGCAGAATATAAAGCAAACATAAAACAATTCATTGAAAGTTAAATAGCAAAATGCATTGCTGAATCAAATTTATTTGAAAAGCCAAGTAATCATTCATCACAAATGGTTCCAGTGTCTACCGAGTTTTCCTATTTATTGGGAAGCTATTTGTTTTCAATTATGGGAGTAGAGATTAACTGCCTTGTGAGGCTATCTGAAAAATTGCTTGTGAATTGAGAAGGAATTACCAAAGTCAAAACATATGTTCATTCATTGCAAGTTTGTTATTTTTTTTAAGGTGGAGATGAATCACTTCCATGTACAGTGTGTCTCCAGTTGCAGAAATCTGGGAGTTGCAGTGTAACAACCCTCTTTGCAAGTGCCACCTTCCTGGTACCAGTCCCCAGCTGGGCAAAAGAAATACCAAGATAGAACTGGGCAGGGCATGATACTGAAGTGGGTGCCTATTTCCTAGCGACAGGGTGTTTTCATGTGTGGCAAAAGCTGCACCTGGAGCTCAGCTTTGTGCTAGGACAGGATGACAGCTGCTCTTGGCATTGTGCTTCTGCCTCACTCTGAATCTCATTCCTTTCGTAGGTGTCAGATGTAAGGTGTGCTTTACTGAGACATCAGGGAGAATAAAGCACATTCTTCTCTGTATCTTTCACCTTAATTATGTGTTTAAGCTACACAGTAGCTGAATCAGATAAATTCACGTGAATACATCTGTCTTCTAGGTTTCAGTAAGTGAAAATGGAAGTATGATGAAGGATTCCAGTGTGATCCTTGAAATTCCTCCTGCAACCACTATTGCCTACGGTGTAATTGAGCTGTTTATAAAGCACAATGGCCAGTTTGGTAAGTGAAAAGCTCATTTTCTGTGGCACACAGTTCAACTGTGGACAGAGCTCTTTGTCAGACAATGATTTTTATGTTTCCCTTTATGTGAAGGTGGTGATGTTGTATGGTCTCCTTTGCCTTGACAGTTATTTGTGCTGGAAATGCTGGTTTAGTAATTTAAAAACTCTGATTTAGTAATGCTTTTGCACTTGCTTGAATACACTGTAAGCTTTTAGGTTTCAGGTGATACAGCTGGAGCCCCAGCTCAAGGCCAACTTTGGAACTTTGATCTAAATTCAGAGTTAGATCAGATTAGCTTGTATCCATGTCTGTTCTAAAGTTTGGATTATCTCCGGTGACAGAGGTTCCATCACTGCTCTGGGCAGCCTGTTACCATGTTTGACCACCCTGGTGGTGAACTTTTTTTTCCCCTTAATATCTAATGAGAATTTCCCTTTCTTTGTGTCTTGTCCCTTTTGTCCTGTCATCATACAGAAGAGTCTAGCTCTGTCTTCTCTTCAAGCTTCACTGGGTAGCTGTAGACAGCAGTAAGAGTCTCCCTTGGCAGTGCTTTCTCCAGGCTGGACAAACCCAGCCTCTCCTCACACAGGATGTTCTCCAGCCCCCAGCAATCCTGGTGGCTGTTTGCTAGATTGCTCCAGTCTGAGAGTGTGGGGCTTGTACTCTGGAATCCAAAACCCGGCACAACACTCTGAATGTGTTTTCCCAAATTGAAAATGCAGTTTCATCAATCCCCCAGCTACACTCTTGTCAGTACAGCCCAGTATGCAGCAAACTTCAATAACTGCAAGGGCACGCTGCTGATCCTCTCAAATTTGTTGTCCAGGTCTGTTTTTGCAATTTTACTTCCAGCCAGCTGGCCCTTGGCCCAAGCTGTTCCCTTCACCTGTTGGCAGGAGAGTGACCTGAATGTAAATCAGCTGTCAACCAGGAATGTTTAGACAACAGTCGTGCTAAGAAAAGAATCATTCATACAGGACTGGAATTTAAACTTTTCTAACTTACACTTTCATACACAGATTGCCCTCAGAGTGGTTGCAGAAATGCCCGTGTCATGTTTTCCGGTCATGCTTTACTTATGTCAGGTCAAATATTTTTCAGGTTAAAAAACAATGTTGAAATTGGCTTTGGGGGGAGTTGTAACTCTGCTCTGCACAGTCAGTTGGGTTTTTCTTTCTTGTCTATCCTCATTTAAACTCCCTGACCTAAAGGAAGTTTCAGGGGATATTATGCAAGAAGGAATAAAATCAGATGGTAGAGCTGTAAGTTGGGAGGGAGTGATGTGGAGAGAAACAAGAGATATGTTGAAGAAATAATTGAAATACAGTTGAGATTTGAATCTAGGATGCATTTGTATGAGAAATGCAGAAGATAACTCCCCATCATACTCCTGGTATTAAGTAAGCCTATAGGCTCAGGAATAGAAGTAAATATTATGTAACCTGTAAAAAGTCTCTGAAAAGTGGAATTGCTCTGACGTAGACAGAACACAGAGATAATAGCAGAGGACGTTGGCATCATGCTTATAATAGAACAGTAATTCAGAGTAATGAGGTGCAATTAAGGCTGTCTGACTACATAGGTGTATAGCTGATAGCCCAATTAGGTGATTTCTAGATGAAATTACGATGTCCTGCTAGCTCATAATACATAGGTCTTGTTAATGATCTGCATTTCTCCGCTCTTTTTCCACTTCTGCTGCTTTTTCTACTCTTTTTTTTCATATTTAGTGTTAACATCTTTCAAGCTTCAAAACCAGCACAGCTTGTTTCATGTTTTTCTTAAACAACCTATGTTTTATCTCTTTGTTTTTTAATTTGTCCTATTTTCTGTTGCCTTAGTGTCATTGAGAAGATAAAGGGGAGGAATTAACAACAAAACTAGGGATTTGCCAGCAAGAATAAATGTGGTGGAGCCTAAACTTCAACTTGTTAATGTCTGAGCAGCAGGGATCAGTGTCTGTTTATGGAAATAGAAATAGCCTTTGAAGTTAAATCCAGGGACTAATGTAGTCCTTCCTCATGGGACTGAAAGTGACCAGTAGCAGGTGTAACCTAATGGGATTCTCTTCACAGATAATTATGGAATAAGATGCATGTAAGCTTTTTATTGTCACTGACAGTGCTTGAGTTATTTTGTTAGGAAGAATGGTATATAAATTTTCTTTTAAGTGTTCTAGCTAATGTGACTGGACATACTTGGATGTTTTTATAAATAAATTAAAAAAAAAAAGAAGAAAAAGGATCTAATCCTTTTCTGATCCATTTACCATAGTGCTATCCAGTAATGATTCTATTTGATTTCTACAGACTAATTTTCCACTATATGTAACAGCTATTTCTGCTAAAGGCTTTGCAGTTTTGTGTCTCTAAAATTGCCCTGAAATTCCTCTTCTTCTTGCTTTACAAAACAGGGGATATAATAACACCCAGCTGATTTGCTTTGTTCTTTTAGTTGCTGTAAATATGTGTCTTGCTTCCTCTTAAATGTCTGTAAGTTAAACAGTCCTAATATTTCCCACTTTTCCACACAAAGGAGTCTCTTTGATTGTTTTCATTGATCATCTGTTTTTCTTGCATTTTAGTTAATGTTTCTGAGTAACTAACAAGCTCTAACTGCACTGTTGGAAGTTTGTCATTGATGAATGTAATAGAATTCAATACAGAATTAATTAACAGTTCTATTAATACAGAATTTTGTGTCCTGTGTTTTCCTTGGAATCAAGTCCCATTACAAGATTTAACAATATCATCTGAAAAGTTGGATTTCCCTTGTTAGCATCATTCTGCCTCAGGAGGGGAGGCAGTTTATTAACACTGTCTTGTTCCTCAGGGTTCACGTGAAAGCGTGTTCTTACCAGTGACAGTAACATGCGCGAGTTGGCCTTGTGGTGCCTCAGCTGCTGTCCAGAGTCTTGTTGCTCTGGGAAGTTCTTACTCTGTAGCTCGCTCTTTTCTGTGAAGGGTTATGCAAGCATAAAAATCTGTCGTCTTTCTTCCTCTGCGGCAGGGATTTCTTTGTCTGCTTTCCCTTTGAAAAAGCTTTTTGCTGATGGAGTGCTCTCCATGCTTTCTCATCTACTTTGAATGTCCTTAATTTAGTGAGACAGACTCTTACAACTGCAGAAAGGTTATATTTAGGTTTTGTGCCTGGTACATGTGAGCATTGTGCTTGATTAGTTACATTTTTTTCCCTTTGCTGTCAGGTATTACCTTAAAACTGAGTTTTTCTTGCTAGCCTGCTCGTGTTCTCCTCAGACTTGCTGTGGAGTGCCAGGGATACAGATTGAAATCTTGCATTTGAGCCAATAAAAGGTGATCAGAGTATTCATAGGGGTGCATCTTTGGGACACAATGCTGGACACATGAGCCCAGAACTTGATACTCCAGATTTCTTGGCATAACTCTTACAAAGGCTCCCTGTACCTTCCTTAACTTCATCGGGCTGGGGGCACTGGGGTGGCAGGACAAGGACAGTCCTGTTTGGGTGAGGTTGGCCAGTGCTTGTCACAAAGATGAGGCAGAAAGAGTGATCCAGCCAGGGCGTATTATTTTGCACATGAAGTTGCTGAAAAGAGACAGCTACTACAGGGTGATTCTGTAGGGGAACATCCCTGGGTGACGTTCTTTAGAGACTCTCAAAAGCCCCCTATTTTCCACTTGTGTAGAACTTGAGGATGGACCTGTGGTTTGGTTGAGAAAGAGAAGTCTGTCAGTGCCATGGCTAAAAGAAGCTCTGTGAAGGACTCTCAAGAGTCCTTAGGAATCTCAGAGAGTGCTTTCATGTGTCTCCTGCACAAGTGGATCCCGCCACCTGCATTACAGCACGTCTCTTAGTGGGTAGAAAATGTGCAGGCTGGAGAGCAGCGCTGTGGAAAGGGAGCAGGGGGTCCTGCTCATGCAAATTGGACACGAGTCAGCAGTGCCGTGGCAGCCAGGAGGGGCAGCTGTGGCCTGGGGGGCACCAGGCCCAGCATCGCCAGCCGGGCAAGGGAGGGGATTGTCCCGCTCTGCTCTGCTCTGGGGGGGCCTCACCTCGAGTCCTGTGTGCAGTTTTGGCTGCCACAATGTAAGAAAAGTGTTAAACTATTAGTGTGTGTCCAAAGGAGGGCAGTGAAGTTGGTGAAGGGCCTTGAGAGGAAGCCGAGTGAGGAGCAGCTGAGGGCACTTGGTCTGTTCAGCCTGGAGAAGAGGAGACTGAGGGGAGATCTCACTGCAGTTACAGCTTCCTCATGAGGGGAAGAGGAGGGGCAGGCACTGATCTCTTCTCTTTAGTGACCAATGACAGGACCCGAGGGAATGGCCTGGAGATGTGTCAGGGGAGTTTAGGTTGAATATTGGAAAAAGGTTCTTCATCCAGAGGGTGGTTGGGCACTGGAACGGGTTCCCCAGGGAAGTGGTCACAGCACCAAGTCTGACAGAGTTCCAGAAGCATTTGGACAGCACTCTTGGGCACAGGGTGTGACTCTTGGGGCTGGTGCTGTGCAGGGTTAGGAGCTGGACTTGATGATCCTTGAGGGCCCCTTCCAACTCAGCTTATTCTGTGATTCTGTGCAAGTAGCAAGAATTTCTACCTGCATCTCCTGTATGCAGCATTCCAGTTATGTTATTTGCTGTCTACATTTAGTTCACAGCAGCTGGTGTCACATTTTGTAGGCAGCAGCTGCACCACAGGTCCTCCGTCAGTACACACTGTACCAAACATCAGGGCTGCAGTAATGCTCAATAATTCACGTGCACAGCAACCACTGGCATTCCTTCCATCTGGAAGAGACGAGACATGGAGAAATCACATGTGAGAACACTAGAGAATATAAGCTATCATCTCATTCAGTAATTGCTTGTGTATTTTATTAATTATTGGTTTTGATTGAATTTCTAATTACAGAGTTCTGTCTGCTAGATGAACAGCAAGGAGGTTTTGAAAAAGACAGCGCAGAAGGCTCAACTTATCCCCATTCAGTTCTATTCAGAGATGCCTCGTTTCTCTATCAGCCAGATGCTGTTGATAATGAGATGTACTCTGGGGCTAAAAACCTCGTTCCCAGTGATGCTTCTATAAGTATATTGAAACAAGGTATTACGAGAAATGCTTTACATTATTATATTACAGTGAATTAAGCAACTGATAGGGAGAAATAATCTGGTATAATAGTACTCAAGAAATCTGGTTAGTTCATTTTAATAGCCCTTATCAGGAACTCTTGAGGGAATGTACTGAAAGAACATAAAAAATTAGTTCTACAATAGGTATATGCAGTGGACTCTTTCCTGCAAACATTCTGAATCTGTCATAAATATGATCTTACAAATTCAGGTGTTTATGACAGCTCTGTTACATTCCAGATAACCTCTGTAAGGTTAGTGATGATTTATGCTTTCTTTCAGAAAGGGTCACTGAAAATACTTTTTTCATGATTTGAAAATTACTCTCAGTAAAGCTTCTCAGTTAGAGGTTATTTTAAGTCTCAAAATTACAAAGACATCTCCCCCGCCTTCACTTAGCCTCGTTATTTTCTGAGAAGCTTTATAACTGACAAAATTAAAATGTGGTTTAAATGGAAGTTTGCAAATTGGTATAATGGCCCAAGTACAAGTTGTTTATTGTAGGAATGTGGAAAGAAGGGGCAGGATTGTTACCAGAGGAATGAAAAAAGGGAAAGCCAATCAAGGCCTCACAACACACTTTGCTTTTCATCACCTCTTGGTAGAGTTCTTCCAGCTGGTTCTGCTGATGAGTATCACTTCTGTTGTTTCTAAATTTCACCCTCTGTTAATGGTTGTTCAATGGACAACATATAAAAAACACTTGTGAAAGAATGGTATGTCACTGTTCTGTTTTTTGTTTTAGCTTGACATACCTTTGTGCCTTTCTTGCTTAAAAGGCTCTGTGATTTCTTTAATTAATTTCACCTGCACTGTCTTTTGGGGAAAAAAACCCTAAAAAAATTGTTTCTGCTAAAGAATTTGAAAGTAGATTTCCTTTTCTATTATTTGTATAGACAGTCATACAATTGCATCAGAGATAAAAATTATCTGCCTGTGGCTGGGCTTTTCCCCCCAGTGAAGTAATTTTTTAGAAAGGACATCTTTAAAGAGAGCATGTTTCTTGACTGGAGTGACACTAGGGAAAATGTCACACTTGCATGCCCATATTTTTGGAATGTGGAAAAAAAACATTCCAACCTTCCAGTTGGCACTATTGATTTGGAAACTTAATTTTTTTTTTTAGCAAAGTGGTAATTTGATGTCACAAAATATTTAGTTTCAGTATTATAGTTGAATTGTGAGAAAATAAGTGCAGAGCACTTCCTTGTACTTACTGAGTGTACGTACTGTAATGGATTTAGCATTTCAATTAAGAAGACATTTTTGTCCTGAATTTTTAAATAATAATTAGGTCAGGGGTGAAGGGTTGTAAGTCTTTATTGCACCTGATGAAATATGAGGATAACAATTTAGGATCACAATAGATCTGTGTGTGGACTTATATCACTGACTTTGTAATTGATAGTTCCCACAGATTAAGAAGTAAATTTATGAGCAGAACTCTTCATTCAACCATATAAATGAACATTTTCTGGAGATAAACTTTGAAGCGAGAAACTTAAGATGGAGTTAGTTGGTTAACATTAAAGTACTGACTTTTAAAATATTAAGAATACTATACACCAAATGTTGACTCTTGGTAGCTGTTCTTCTTCCTTAATGTTTTCATTGGGGCTTCATTGGCTTGTTAAGAAATGTAATCAGATCTCTTCCAGCCTCGCATTTTAACTTGTGCTGATGGAAATCGGGATGTCAAGGTGTGGTGATAAATGAGCTAATGAAACACATAGCAAAAATGTTAACTGTTTGTACTGGCATTTGTGTAGAAATACTTAGTTTTACTTTCCACTGCTTTCTTGGGAAAGATTTGTCACGGTTGAAGACCCAGTTCCAGCCCTTTGTGAAGCTTCCGGAAGACAAGCAAAGAGCTTTATACAAAACCCTTTGTGAACTCTTGCTCCATGAAGAAATGGTGACTGCCCTGGGGGAGATGGTAAGATGAAGAAACTCTGGCTTGCTTCCTAAAAGTAATTTCGGAATAGTGCTAGCATTCTCTTTCGCTTGCATTTTTCTCTTTTCAAGAAGTTTAGCTTGTTCTTTTCCTTTCAGTTCGATGGTATCTGCACAGGAGACAAGCCAGATCTGGAGGAGTTAAAACTCGAACAACAAAGAGACCTCCTTGACTTCTTGCAGCTCTTAGGGTGCAGTTTACAGAGTGAGCTGTTGTTGCAGAAAGATCAGCCTCAGGATAAAGAACTTTTCTCAGCTGCTCACCTTCTTATCAGTGCTATCTCTGGTATGTTGTGAAGAGCCCTTTTTAAAAAGAATTGTGTTCTCCTTTTAGAAGGTCCCTCCATGTTCAAGCATTTATGGCTCTCTTTGAGCAGTTGGTGAGCTGAGTGAACATAAATTGTTCTGTTCCCTTTTTATGATTTTGGTGTAGTATGCTTAGCATTCCTGGCTGTGAATTAAATTCAGCCCTCAGTCACTGACAGATTTTGCGTGTAAATTACACATTCCGCCAAGACTGCTCAACTCTGCTTCTGCTGAGTGTGAGCATTTGCAATTTGGCAAGCTAATTTCTGTACTTAGTGCATGCCAGAGTCCTTCCCGCCTAAATGCTGAGAATTACAAATTAGCTGTTGTCTCCTGTGTAACAGCATATATTGTTGAAGTGCAAACTAAATTTAGGAAAAATTAGTTTAACATAGAGACACTGCAATTAGAGGGTTGTTTTGCAGCTGCTGAAACAGGAGATTAAACATAAATGTCAAACAAATGCCATCCTCACAATCTAGTTGGCACCACAGTGTTCATTAAAAGCTACCTGCAAAGTCCAAGACAGACTTCCCGGGATTTTTCTCTTCTCTCTTGTATGTAAAGAATTTCCTGACATTAAGCTAACGAAGGGAAGTCCAGTGTAGATTGTGGCACTGTGCAGCAAAATGTCAGTGTGCATCCATATATGCACAGGACCCAGGTGGGAAAGCTTAACTCGTTTGTGGAGACAGAAAAGAAATAGAAAACGGAAAGCTGCTGGTGTGGTAACACTTGTCAGATGCCATTAACAGCAGGGCACAGTTAATTGAGTGTGTTGCATTATCACCTGACTTTGGACATAATGTCTGCTCCTAAAGTCCAGGCTTAATTGTGGCTGGATCAAGATTCAAAAGTTGTTTTATGCCTGTTGCTTCTGTTGGGAATGATGGCATTTTGTCACAGAGTTGAAGGGCACCACAGGGATCATTTAGTCCATGTCCCAGCCCCAAGGCAGCCTCAGCAATGTCATTCCTCTCCAACTGTGCTTTGCGGAAGTTAGCATCTCATACAGATTTTGAGAGCGTAGGTTCTTGATTTATTCAAGGCCTGAGTCATTCATCCAGCCTGCAGACTGGGAGTGAAACACGGCGGGGATACTTAGGGACGAGACAAGGATGGTGGGGAGGAAATCCCCTTTTCTACTGGTGCCTTTTCTCAAGGGCAGAGATAGTCACCCATTGCCCATCTCATTTTATTCTGCAGGCAGGTCAGGACTGGATCAGCCTCTTCCAAACATCCAGCTGAGGAGAACCTGTTAGCTCCCTGTTAAAGCCCCCATTCCAGCAGCCAGCCTGGCGCAGGGTTCACTGGAAATGATCTTTCCCTGTTAATGTTTCCTTCACAGAGCTGTCTGATGACGCCCTTGCGCTGCTGCGTGCCTGCTGTGATCTTCAGGTTGTTCCAGCACTGTGCTGTTTGGTGAGTCACGGAAGTGGGACTGTGGCTCGTGGGCCCAGCAGCAGGAATGGCCGTGCCCTCGGCCGTGCCACGTTTGTCCCCAGTGGAGGAGGAGATGTCGAGCTCCAGTGAGATTTCAGCTGTAGGCAGTGCTCAGCCAAGGTCAGAGTCTGACAGTGGCAAACGAAGCACGTAATTTACTGCAGGTGGATACCTAATTTCTGTATTTGGGAGATTTCATGGGTTGTGAGTAAAAGGAAATAGTAACTTAAGCTTGAATTTTATTTATCTGGTAGTCTCACTACTTTAAAGTCTCAGTAACAGTAATCACCTCTCCTTTGGAAAGAGAAATTTTGCTTTGATAGCAGCAGTGGTTGAGCCTTGGCAAACCCTGAAGTCCCAAAACTCTGAGGCCATTTATTGAAAGTGCTGTAGGAATGGTGCAGGGCATTAGAGTAATGGAGCACCTCTCCTATGAGGAAAGGGTAAGGGAATTGGGTTTGTTCAGCCTGGAGAAGAGAAGGCTTCGGGATGACCTAATTGCAGCCTTCCAGTAGCTGAAGGGAGCCTATAAAAAAGATGGAGGGAGACTTTTTACAAGAGGATGTAGTGACAGGACAAGGAGGAACAGACTCAAACTGTACACTGAAAGAGGGTAGAGGGTTTAGATCAGATACTAAGAAGAAATTTTTCAGTGTGAAGGTGGTGAGGCACTGGAACAGGTTGCTTAGAGAAGTTGTGGATGACCCCATCCCTGGAAGTGTTCACAGTCAGGTTGGATGGGGCTTTGAGTAACCTGGTCTAGTGCAAAGTGTCTCTGCCCACGGCAGGGGGATCGCAATTAGATGATCTTTTAAGGTCCCTTTCAAACCAAAACATTTTATGATTCAGTGATTCTTTGAGCTTTTTAAGGTCACTTGCAAAAACAGTAGTAAAATCCTTTATATATGCAGGGGCAAGGGGAGTGCTACTGTTTGCTCAGAGTGAGAGTTGTGATCTGCAGTGAGAGGAGTCGAGCTGGGGGAATGACACAGTAGGAGAGATGTTTATTCTTAAAGTGTGCCATAGAGCTTTGGTTGTGGATCAGTACATCATACTTGTCAGGGCTCACAGTAAAGGGAATCTTGACCTTTTGCTGCTGCCTTGTAAGCTCTCTGGTGGTTTTGTATGAGAGAACTGAGCTGTGTGATGGCAGGAGCAGCACTGCTTGGAAAATGTTTTAATGTCTCTGTCTCTTGCTCTCTCTCATAAATACAGCCTAACGTCGCTTCAGCCGATGGCTCTGTGGCACTGAGCAGTCCTTTGGTGGCCACTCTCGCTGACAGAGGAAGATTTGAGGTCGTGCAAAGGCTGTTGGCTTCATCAAACATCAATCTGGAAATGACAGAGTCTTCTGTAAAAGCTGTAACTATGAAAGAACCGAGATTCTCCCCACTTGTTCTTTATGTTGCACTGTACGGATTCCATGCCTTAGGTGGGAATGAATAGGAGCTGTACCGAGTACCCAGATTTTGCTCTATCCTGTTGTTTCTTCCGTAGCTCTGTAGTGTTGGTGTGCTCGGGCTAAGCTGTAGAGCTGCTCCCTTGGTATGAGGGCAGCACAGCCAGGGATTAGGGCAATCAGGGGACTGCAGTTTCAGTGGAAAATACATAAATAAGGGATGAAGGGGAAGAATTAAAACAGAGAAGCAAATGGAACAGAAACTGAACATAGCTGCTGTGGTAGGTGTCAGATCTGCAGGGCAGTAGAAGCCTGATAGCTTGCATTAATATGCAGGGGAGAAGACTGCAAAGTACAAACTGCTTCTTGTAAGCAAGCAAACAAGGGCCCTGGAAATTCAGGGTTCTGCAATGCAGCAGCTGTTTTGCTCCTTTAAGATTGGATGTGCAGAATGCCTTCAATCTGGAGCAAGTGGAATGGAGGGCTCTTAAAAAGGTACTTGATTAGGTTCTCATATTAATTATTGCTTGGCTTTACAGATGTGAACTGCACAGTACAGGAAATAAAAAAACGTCTTTTTCAAAAACCAAGACCACTTTAGGGATTTACGCCTCTGTACTGCATTTCTGTTTTCTAGTACATTTTTACTCACCTTAGCAAGTTTCAGCTGTTTAAATTGCATTCTGAACTTTGAGGTGTGGCAGTGCCTCTTGGTGTGTGCACAAAAAGGGTCCCTGCTGCACACCACAAAAATGATCATTTTACCCATATGACATTTTAAGTGCAGATACTTTGCTTGTTTCTTTGGCTAACAGCAAAACATTAGTACAGCACTGTGTGCTTGAACTTTTTTGCCTGTTTTTTCATCATAAGTTTTTGTAATTGTGGATGGAACAGAAATGCAGCAGAAATCATTGTAAATGTGTAATGTTTCAAGTGGAGTATCAGTGCTTGCAGATGAGATTGTGAGATGCTGACAGACAAACAAGCAGACACCTGATCACTAATCAGGCCCTGCAGTGTAGCTGGTGGGTAGGAGTTCGGCTCAGTTTCCTGCTCTGTTCCCACGTGGACTCGAGCAGATTGTCTGAGAAGTCTGTAAAAAGTCACGTCAGTTCAGCTTTCCCTGAGGACGTGGACTTTGCAGAGGAGCACCACGGTGCCTTTCCATTCCCCGAGTCAGGATAGCTCTGCACCAGCTGTGTGCCGTGGGTGCTTCTGCATCTCATCTGTTACATGAAGCTGATGGTGTTGCCTGAATCTTGTGCTGGTGTAGAGGGAAAGATCCTTTAGGAGGATGGAAGCATGTAACTGCTTCTGGGAGTGATGTGTGTTTGTAAATGGGAAAGTCGTCTTTTGCCCATCACTACTCAAAGGTTGCCTCTGTAACTAATTTACCAAAACTTTCTGTTAAATGTTATGTCAAAACAATAGAGTAACTTATAACCTCAGGCATGTAATTTCCATTGTTTCTCTTTTGGGGATTCCTGTCACACCCTTGGCCTTGAAAGGTGGTGCACACGGATGGTGAGCGTGGCCATCTGTGTGGTGCCACTGTCCATGTGCTCTGACCTGAGAGAGCTTTGGTGTGAGCCTTGTGGGCACTATACTGTGCAACTGCTTTCAGGATGTGCGTGTTTTGTGACGGATGTAGGAGAGGGAACTTGTTTAAAGAGGCAGAAACTCCCCCAAATGCTGAGTGTTCTGTGGACACATCATTAAAAAAGAGAAGGTTTTGTTTGTTTCCTGCTGTTTTGGCTTCAGATGTAATGAGACTTTTGCTTCAGCTCGGTGCACGGAATGGGCAGCCTTGGACTCGTACACCAGGGGAGACACTTGAGCAGTCAGGTGGCTCCAGGGACCCCAGGTTTCCTGCTACTCATGAGGATTGCTGGGGTCTCTTGGCTCCTCTCCTCATCTGCTTCCATACTTTTAGGATTCATCACTGCATCTGTAGAAGCCACTGGTTGCACTTCAGTCTTGGCCTTGTCCTTGTAGGTGCTCTTTGCGGAGGGGTTTCCCCGTTGTTCTCCATTTGGCAGCACTCCTGTGACCACAGAAGCACCTCTAGACCAGCAGTAGGGCAGGATGGCCTTGTTAGAACTGAGGGAGCAGCACAGCCAGACAGAAGCACTAAGGCAGGTTATAGGTCATCATTTTCTCTCCAGTTGCTTCTTCCATGCACTTGAAAACAGGATCCTTAGGCACATTAACTTTAAAAATCGCTCAGACTGGGGATATGAAGATCCAAGAGAGCAGCAGAAGCAGTATTTCTCTCTCGGGTAACTCCCATGCTGCCCTTCCCTAAGCTATGAGTATGGCCTCTTCAGGGACTCAGTCTAACTGATCCCAGTTAATTCAGAATCCACTACATCTTAGACAAACCAGGGATTCCAGGCTGGCCTCACATGGAAAATGCTTTTTCAAGCTTAGATGTGGTCACCCCTGGGAAGGGAGGTGGTGAAGAACCTGTAGGGTGCTCCAGAGGAGGCTGAAGCTTGTCTCATAAAAGGTTTGATTTCACACCCTGCCTTACCTCCACAAAACACTGCTTCCCTTTGCATTCCCCAGGAGGAAGGGGGCAGAATCCACACCTTTGCAATGCAGGAGGAGGGCAGCAGCCTTTCAAGGAGCATGTGCTACCTCCAGAGGCCGGCAGGCTCAGCCTTGCTGCCAGTAACCAGCACTTGCCTCCTTCCAGCAGCTCAGTCCCGGTCCCCTGGGCTTTGTCCACGGGCTCATTCCAGTGCGGGCCCAGGAGAACGACCCCCTTAGTGCTGCGGTGCTTGGAAGACAAGGCAACCAGATTCAGCAGTGACAACATGCAAGGGTCCTGAAGAGCCCCCAAGGCCTCCCTATACATGGAATGGGGATTTGGCACATCCGTGAACATCGAGATAAACAAGACCAGCTGAAAAGCTGCTTTTCTGAATGTGGAGCACCAGGATCTAGCGATAAAAGGCAGATGCACAGATGGCTCCTTGATACGTTATGTGGCTAAAATTCAGGGTACGACCAAAAAAAAGATCAGAAAAAGCCAGTCACATTTTTTCAATATTAAATCAGAATTATATACAAAAATATTTTGTTGGGAATTAACAGAATTTCATCATTTGTACATTAACATTTTTATGTTTGGCTGTGTTTATTGTGAAAATATTAGCTGTGAAAAAGACAAGGGAGGGGTCTTAGAAAACAAGTCACAATTTAAAAATGTCCCACGTAGTAGCTGATTTTATCAGTATGAAGTCACAATGCTAACAAGTCCCATATCCTAGGCCTGCTCTACAGTTCTGTAGTCAGTTAGGTACTAAATAATTTCCAAGTTTACATTAAAAAATTTAGCTAATAGTTAAGATTTTTTTTTGTAGGAAGTTTTCAGCTAAAGAAACTATGTTTTTACAGGAGAGCAGTTTTTAAAGTTTTACAAATGTCAAATCCAGGTTAATTTAATATACTGTAGAAATTAAAAAAAAATGGAACAAAAAACCATGAGAGCTTCCAACTGGCAGAACCAGTTGTGAGAAGAAGCAAGGTAAGGAAGCGCGTGGTGACGGAGTTCTAATACACATTTAAATCCAAACACTTAAGCAAGATCCTACAGTTCTTAGCCCATTGTGGGGTGGGAGAGCAGCAGACATTGTTGTATTTTAAACCCCACAGAAGCAGTTCCCCTCCTTAGACCACAGTGCACAAATGTCACACACGGGCAACATATGATGGGGGGCTGGGGGCAGGGAAGGGGTGCTCAACATGCATTTTCCTAGGGAAAAACCCCGTATTTCAACAGTTATCTCCATACAGAATTGTGTACAAAGACCTAAACCAACAAAAATCAGTCACAACTTTTTTTGCCCAGAACTACACAAAGCAGCGCCATTCATTTTTCTCTACACTATGGATCATGAGAGGTTCATGGAGAGGTTCTGGGGACTTTGGGAGAGGCTCCACTGTATTCAGGTAAATGTTGGCTGCTTGTGGAGTAACGCCTGGCTCAGCCATGAGGACAGCCAAAATTGCATGGAGAAGCAGTGGCATGGAGCTAGTGGCGTGAAGGGGAAAAAGGCTAAATGGGAGAAAACATTTCCAGGACTACTTTATGCTACCCAACCACTGTCCCAGCAGCAGAAGGAACTCCATACCCGATGAGCAGAAGAAATGGTTCCAAATACTAAGAACAAAATCCGTTTACTTCAAGTGTCATTCTATAAAATATAAATCTTGCTGAACCCCCTTCAACCCTGTTGAATAGATTCTATTTGTAGGTGAAATTGCCCTAACAGCCTTCACCCAGCTGGGGTTTGTTTTTAAGCCTGTACCAGTAAATCCCAACTGCGGTACCAGCAAATGAACTGCGAATTCAGCAGCTGAAAATGTGACCATTTGTGGAATAGTATCCCACTATGGAGAATTCAGATAAATTAGCAGACACTGCCTGAATTACTTGCAGTATTTACCCCTAAGTTTTATTTTTATGTGTGTGTGTGCATGAGCACACTTTTAATACGATGAGAAGCCAAAGCTGCCTATAAAATAACCCCAACTGGTTATTTTACAAGTGTTTTCTATTTTTAATATCTGTCTTGGGCCTAAAACCAGTAAGTTACATCAGTCCTAAATACCAGTGTTTATATTAACCACTATTTCCTCTACAAGACATAAGTCAAGAATCCCAGACAATTTCCATCAGTAAACCTGTTAAACATACATGAAAACCAAGGACAGGCCAAAAAAAAAAAAAAGAAACCCAGAAACAAAAAAAGAAGGGCCAGGACTTCACTTCAGCACCGTCAGCCACAACAGTCCACCAGAGAAAGTAAATCAAAGTACCTTTAAGTACAGAAACCCTTTCAGTGGCCCAGGAGGTTTTTATTGCAGGGAGAGGAGGGTGCTGGGAGCTGAGGGATATTTAAGGCAAGAGGCCCAGCAGACTACGAGTCTTTGATCCAGTACCCACTACGCAGACATCAATAAAGTGATCTCATCAGTTTTGCAAAAGTAGCATCACGAAGTTTGGCAGTAACAACGCGGTATTTGAACTCTTTGGAATTTGGGCGAGGCAGGAACCCCTGCATGAAGCAAGTTCAGATGTGTGTGACGTGAGCCAGAGCTCCAGCTGTAGGCTGTCTTGGGGCTGCACCTACGGGCACGACGGGTGCCTGGGCAGCCACTGCAGGAGGCGCTGTGGATGCCCTGGGAAACGGCCTCCAGGTTCAGTGTGAACGGAGACGTAGCTAGAGGAAGCCTGGATGGGGAACCAAGGGAGAGGTGAAGGACGTTTATGTCCACACTATTAGCTCGTGTAAGGACAGGTAAGAACCCACAGTTCCAGACTTCTGGAGTGCTTTGCTTGATCGTTCTCCGCTGGTCCTTGAGCATAGCAGAGAGGCCAGCTGGGCTCAAGGGGGCACCATGCCAGGGATTTTCTGTGTTTCAATGAGAAAGAAGTTTCCTATTTCTTAGCTGAATCACCCTCTTCAAAACAAAACCAAACCCAGATGACTTCCTGAGCACTGAGCTGCAGCAAATTTGTACAGCCAGTCACTTAGGTATGATTTTAGAAGACGCAGCGAATACAGAGGATGAGAAAATAAATGTCACATTTTGAGCCTAGTCAAGATGTGACAGTTTATATAAACACAAATTCAAAAGCGATGAGCTGATCTGCCACCCTGCTCCACAAAGCCTTTGTACAACTAAGTACACAGAGCTGCCCTGATCAGAGAACACGGCACAAGTCACAGGTACTACATTGGTTATGAACTCAATTTTCCTTGCCTACAAAGGTCTGTGATTATGCTCCACTTTTACCTTCATTGTGTATTTGCCGAACATTTTGAAAGACCTTTATAAATCTATGCAAGATGACATATTCCATTATAATTATCCCACTAAACTTGGACTGCATCTTGTCACGTGATGCAGAACCTAAAGTAGACCTGCTAGTAACATTTAGAGACAGCAAGGTAATCACCTGGGTCCACATGCACCAGAGTATTTACAGGAAAACTGAGACTGGTGCACTCTTAAGGGAATTTTTGGTGAATTCAGGGAAATAACTTACAGGTCTTGGCATACTGACTGTACTTCTATGTATAACTTTTCATTCACAGGGCAACTACAGTTTCTCCTATAAGTCTCTATATGTACAGAATTTTACAGCACCTCATGCACTGTCCAAAACAGATAGAAATTACAGATAAATATAGAATTTTTTTAGATTGAAATACCTGTATATTTAGAAAAATATACATTAGTAAACACAATAAACCAGGTAGAGAAGTGTACCAGTTCTAAAGTCTCACATGCAGGTACATTTCTGGATTAAGTCATGGTAGCTTAGTAATGTGATAACCAACATGAGCATTTTTTTTTTTTTACCATCCACATACATACATATACACAGACAACTATTTGATAATTTACTTTTCTAAACTACTTAAATATTTATCTTGTGATACATACCACATATCTTAAACATTTAGCAGCATCTTCACCTCGCTCAGACATACCTATTGTAATCATTAACAGTCAATGTAAAAAGTTTTCCTGTTAATATCTGGAAAATTAATGTTTAGTACAGAATGACATCCATGAAATCCCAGTTATTTTAACTCCTCCGAAAAACTTCAAGCTGCTCAATGAAATGTTTTCACATGCTGAAAATGAGCCTGTCACTGTGTCCTTCTCCCCTAATTGCACAATGTACAGGTCCCTGTCCAACAGCTGATCTAGCACACCCTGGCACAGGGGGACTATCACGCTGTGGGTCTGACTGAAACAACACCAGCATTGTAAGAATCTCCAAGTACACTCTTTTCCAAAAAAGGTAACTGTTACTCTCATTCCAGTCATCCTACCAGGTAGTGACAAACTAAGCGGACTATCTGATGAAAATCTGATTTTGCCAAAAAATAAAACCAAAACCCGCCACTGCAAAGAAAGAAACCTACCTCTCTCCCCCTCTCAACATTAAACACGTCAATGTGAACCCTCAAGATTTAACAAACAGATGCAAGGGGTGTGGTGTTTGGGCTTGGGTTATTTTCCCCCTACAACACAGCATGCAGACATCCAAATCAAACCTGCAGACGCTTCAACACAACCTTTGTGCCACCCAAGCAAGCCACCCTCTCATTGCTTCAGAACTGCACTGCTCACTGCCATCTACACCATCACCACCCCGTGCTCATCAGGCTCCACTGCCTGATTTAACCACACAGTGTGAATCTGTAGCAACACTAAAGCTTCAGGCTTTAGCAAGTATGTGGCTATTTTGGAGATTGCTAACTAGGGAGACTCTCTTGACAGTGTTCTCCCTGGGATGGAAACAGAAGGAGCAGAGAGAGGCTTTCCTGACTAAACCTTGGTGCCTGTGTTTCATGTGTTTGGTTCAGTAAATTTATGGAAAAAAATGAAAATAAGTGATGTTTGCAGTATCAAGTACTGTGGTGTGTAAACTGAAGAATCTTCTCATTCCATTCATTACGGAAGAGCAAACTCAGCCCACTTTTGGCATCACAAAAGAGAGTATTTTTCTAACTCATAATGAAAAGGCATCATACCTGTCCAGACAGCACGCCCTACTTACAGCATAGGGAGGTCTCCTATGACACAGCACACAAACACAATTCTCTCATGTTCAGCATAGAGTGCCAAAAGCAAACCACTGCCATAGCCAAGCAACAGCCCTGCTATCATTTGCTGCTACACACAACACTTGATCCACTTCCCAAAGCAGCCTCTGAGCAACAGGATCACAGAACACGTCTCCTGGGAAACAAAACTAAAAGCCCCATGCTGGTGCCACATTTAAGAGCTCTGCCAAACTTAAACAAAACCAGAGAAAACACATCCTGGAAAGCATAATATAAAGCAAAGTAGTGGTACAAATTTTCCTTGGAGAATTTCATATTCTCTCTAAAAGACTGCAACCTCAGTGTTAAGAGCCACAAAGATTTCCTGTCCGTTACACAAGTTTGACTAACATTTTCCACACACACTGGGATTTCAAGTCCCCTCTGCCCCTCTTCCCCCCACAGCAACCAACTTTACAGGCTGTGTAAAAACCATCTGTAGTATATGGGTGTGTTGAGAGTTTTGTTAAACTCAGTTTTCCTATACTGTATCAACTCAATTTTTTCTTTTCTTTGTGTGCATAAAAGTCTTTTGAGAGCCCCAGGAAGCAATGCTGTTTTACAGTGTCTAAGCCTGTCTTCCTCCAGAAATAGTTCTGAGGAAGATGCCTTTTGATAGCATTCTGTGTCACACTGTGGTGTTGAAAAAAGAATCCAGAAGCCAGGTGCTTGTCACCAGATGGAAGAGAAATCAAACAGCCGACTTCAGTTTAGACACCTAACCTGGTATGTGCTGGTGAATGTGACTATATACAACAGCTGACACTGTAATATAAAACATGGTCACAAAAAGAGCTCGTCTGAGCAACAAGCTGTATTTTCCTTCTGTTCTCATTAAGCAGAAATTTACATCAGCCTAAGTTTTGATCGATGAACCTGAACCTAATATGAATTATATCAATGAGGCTACTGAGGGGAGAATTGTCACTAAAAAGGAAATACATTGTAAACCAAAAAACTTATAAACAACATCGCTTTTTAGCAGTAAGCTTCCAATTCACAAGCTATCTAATGAAAAATGCAATTAAAAACAATATAAGAAAAAGCACAGAAATGCCTTTACACAACACTCATAAAATACAGCAGTTGATCACACACAAATATTTAAAAGATAATTTAGAACCCAGCTAGACATCACAGGAAATGAAGCCACAGATCACTATACAAATACAGAACAATGTCCTAAGAAAAGAAAATGCCTTTTTTTTTTAAGCAATGTGTTTTCACAAGTGTCAATAAATAGTCCTAAACATTAAGTGTCACCTACAAGGCTCCACGTTATCAGGTTCTCTCTCAAGCTACTTCACCATTACTCAAATTGCACTGAATTACCTTGTGTATGACTTTCTAATGTCAGTACTTCCATTGTAATGGGTTAAAAGGTTGGCTCCCAAGAAAGCCTAATAAGCAGCTTGCAAGGTATTGCTCTATGTTATTTTAGGAGACAGATAAAAGGGAACCTACACAAAAGTTATCTAAATCAAGAGATATCAAGAAATTTTGAAACATCAGGAATGCACCAACATTAAGCTGAAAGAAGCTGGAGCAATGGACCTGTGTGTTTGTTGCTGCTTTTAATACCTAAAATTCTGCTCCCATGAAATCATTATTTTTTAAAGAAGAAAAAAAAACCCCAAAGAAATTAGTGTTCTTTTCTAATAAGAGCTATAGACTTTTGATCAGTTAAACACTGACATCAACAAATTTTACAAAAATTGTTTCAAGTATCCTTTTTTAAATCACAGTGAAAATGTAAGACCAAGATGTAAATGTTGAAGTGAATGACTGAAAGTTTCTTAGATGAAAAAGGCAAAGATACTAAATCAAAACATAGAAAAATGCTTAAACGCATTTCCTTCATGTGATATGAATAGAAAGGTTATCTGTAAAAAGTTAGAAAAATTAAAATAAATTACATATTTAAGTACACTTTCTCTTCAACACTTTTATAAAAATTCAGAACAGTGTACTTTTGAATATACACAGAGTAAAAATGCACAGGGGCTGTAGGTTATCATCAGTATCTACACGTCACGCTTGCTGCTGCTGACTTTATTTGTGACTCAGTAGACCCAGCTGATGGGGACCCACTGCGGCTCCAGCCTCAGTCTCTCGATGGCCGCCTGCAGCTTCTCGAAGGCCTTGTCCAGGTTGTCATTGACAATGGTCAGGTCGAAGTAGTGGTTGTACGCTCGCTGGATCCGGGCGCTCTCATCCACTGTTTTTTTCAAATCAGTGTCCTGTGGAAGAGATTTTTAAGGATTACTAAATCTCACTCTTACTGAAGATTTAAAGGTAAGACTTGGCAAATAGATACAGAAGAAGATCCCTTCAGTACATACTGCAAGTGACCATTTAAAGCTAGATACTGAATACATTTTAAAAATAAGGGAAGTTTTCCTTTATAATAAATTCACAATTTAGCTAAAATACATTGAAAAGGCTGAAAAAGTTACGAGCTGTGTCAATAATGTTAAATATGGCAAGTAAATGTTTGCCAATCTTTCAAATTTGACGAAAATCAGTAGAGGCTGCTGTGCACAATGGGCAGGTAATCACTTTGTATGTGCAAATGATGATCCAACCAGAATAAAATTAATGCTTTAGGAATGACTGAGTAAATCAGTTCTATAAGTATATTTGTACCCCTTTTATGTCCACAGAAAGCACCAAAAATCCAAGATTTTAAATTAGTACGAAATGAAAGTCAATTCCTAGCAGAATAAAGCTGTAGAACACCTTATGGCTTTTAGAGACAACATTTCAGCCGTGCTCACCTGACATCAGTTCCTCATTTGTAAACTATTGCTGCATTATTGTAGTCCTGACATAGCTGCAAAATATGCAGTAAATTTATATTCCTACATTGTGAAGCCTTTATAAAGTGCCTCTGAGCACGTTTTTGTGTTTTGCTAGTCCTATATTCTTAAAAAATTCCACTCCATTTTTGCACAACAGCAATTTTTTGTAAGCATTTATGAGATTTGTCTGCCTTTACAATATTTATGTTTTCAAGTCCTGATATAGTTGTCAATACAAAAGCCAAAATGAAAAACTAAGTTTGTCAACAGCCTTTCCTTCACAGTAAATGAAGGAGACAAGTAACTGTATGAGCACAAGAGCCACAATTTTTGCAATGGAGTGACTTAGGATGCTAGAAATAATACGAACAGACCCACTAACAAGCAGAACATAGTATTTTAAATGGCATTTGTTTTTCATTTATTCAGGAAGCACAAGAATACGAAATAGGAAATCATACTCTATATACATGTGCATGGACGCGATTCACAATCCGTAAAGACACATAAATGCATATTTGAAATTTAATGATGTTCTTTATTATTCATAAGAAGTAATACAGAGACAAGGATGTCCCTTAGGGAATCAAATATTAGCAAGTGCAGGAAATTATTTTTATACTTGTCTGGACAGTTTCAACCTTGTCTTCTTGTATATGCACCACAAAATTCAGAGTTCATTTGGGGCAGGAAAGAGGAATGGCTGAGCATCCACAGAAATACTAGAATGTATAATAACCAGAAGCCATGACTAAAATTCACATACTCATTTAGAGGAAATACTAACTCACCACTCCATTTTACTGCTTGGAATGCCCTGTCAGCATTATTCAAGATATTCCCTACTAAGTCTCAGCATTATCATTGTGAGCCATCAAGAAAGCACAGCTCTTCTCTGCTGGGGAAGTTCTCCTGCTGAACACAGAGGGCAGTTTTCTCAACTGCTCAGTCTGGCTTTTTTTGCTTTGCTCCTGCAGCTAGGAAAGTTCATGCCCACACAGAGTATCTATAATTTGCTGCATTGGAGGAAGCACATCTCATTTCCCTCTGCTACACACTGTCTCAGCAAGGGAGGGAAGATCAAATGAACAAAACGTGCCACTTCACTTTATATGACAAATCCAAGGAACTTCAGGGGAAGAATTGTTCAGTAATTCCTATTCTGGCAGCTCTCAGCCATTCTCAGGGCAGCATTTGCTGCTGAACCAGTGAAAACAAGGACTACCTGCATTATTGGTTTGTTTTTGTGGTATTTTTTTGGTTGGTTAGTGGGGTTTTTTGCTTTGTCTTTCTTTTGAAGCTGCAATATCTTTCCCAAGCATTACAGATTTCATTTTTAAAGCACATGTATTATAAGACATGGAACGAAAATTTTGGGGGGAGATGAGGAAAGTGAAGGAAAGATGTCTGCATAAAAGAACAATTCCCACCAAGAAATACCTACCATTTGCTGCAAATAATCAAAGGTGACACTTCCCAAAGAACACATTACAAGTAATTTTTGTAATCAACACTTCTCTGTAAGAGGTCTATTTTTAAGAAAGAAGCAATCTTCCTTACACATAGTATTTGATTAACTTCTACTAGGTAATCAGCAAATGTCTTGCCTAACTTTTCTTAGAAACATTAATTTCAGAACAAATTCCATCTAAAATGAAAGGTAAGTAATTTTTTTAAAAATCTAAGAACATCTTGTTGAAAGCAAACTAAATAAGAAATGATCTGCTTACAGTGAGAAGTTTGGTTGTAATTCCAGCATCTACCACAGCCTTGTGCATAGCTCGCAAAGTCTCCAACTCTGGAGCAGCAATAAACACCACATAGGGCATGAATTCTGAAGTCCTCAGTATTTTCAGTGCCTAGGAGCAAAGAAAAAAAAAACAAACCCCAAAGTTTAGGAATGACTCACCACACGTCCCTGTTACTTAAGGGGCACTGCAAAACTCATCTGTTACAATGGGCAGGAACACGTAAGTGAAGATTCTTATTTCTGTTTTAGAAACTTCTACATTGCCTTTTGAAATGCTCAACATCATTCTTTCCTTGGCTAAAAAGAGTATTTACTACTCTGCAAGACTCCGCTTTCATGCAGAATTTAAGCTGGATTTTTTCCATCTTTCTAACTGATTCCAACTAAGTGCCACAAGCACAAGAATCCAGTTGATAATTGTAATCTGGAAACCAGCTAAGAAGTCTGCAAATTTAAAGTGTATCTCTTCAACATTATACTCCTACACTTGTAGTGTAACATTATAAATTACATACCTGCGGATTTACGTCCAAGATGCAAGTCCTTCCTGTCTGAACGACTTCCAGGATGGAATCAATTTTGGTGCCATAAAGATTTCCTTCATATTCTCCATGCTCTAAATATCTGCCAGCTTTAATATCTGTCTCCATTTCAGCTCGTGACACAAATCTGTATGCTTGCCCATCTTTTTCATCATCCCTTGGCTTTCGTGAAGTAACTAAACAAAAAATTTAAAATATAAATTGAATGTTTTCATTTTGTATTTGGAATATAAACATGAGACTGGACTGCCTAATAAGTTAGGGAGACTATAATACACATTCATACACAATTGTAATTGTCCCATGTACAGGTTAATTCATTATTCTAGTGTAGGTTTTAAAACTGAGCACAGGCCCTCCTGTTCCTTTATTTTTATTTTTTCCTGTCCGTTGCTTACCCACCCATTTGCCTATATTTCCTTTGCATTACTCCCTTACACCATATACAATATTCCTTCATGTCATCTTTCAATTATTCACTTAATAAAATAATTATTTAAGTGACTTGGAAATCAAATGGAAGTTTAACTCCCAAATGCCAAATGTACTTCTGAAAATAACTGACTACACAAGCTCTGCCCCATCCCACCCCCAAACCTTTGCTCTCTGTATTTGCCCTGTTATTCAGGGTACAATTACCTGAGCTAGCTATAAAGAAAGTTAGCTTTAAATATCAGAAGCAGCACAGCCACTGTAGTATAATCTTAGTGGAGGCCAGCTAATGCTGCTTTCCAGGACAACTTCCCTTTTAAAGCAAGGTAAATTCCCTGGAGAAAGATTAAAGCCAGTATTTAAGTAAAACATTATCAGCTATTTTGGGTATTGGCTACATTGTGCAGTACAGAAATTATTTAAGCAAGACAGTAAAAACAAAATTTAAAAAAAAGTAAAATAAAATAAAATATAATATCATTATTATTGAACTTTGCTGCCCTACCACCATATTAACTACCTGTTACTTATATTTAATTAGGTGTGAACTCTAAAATGTACTAAACATAACAGTGAATGGATTCCGTTGGCAAGACTTGTATCATAACTTGGTGATATACAAGTGAAAAGCAATCTTCCCCCTCCAGTAATTCCTATCAACTTCAATATTATAGAAAACTCAAGTTCCAGGGAAAATGGTCATCCGAAGCCTTTCAGAATAAATATATTACTAGAACATCTAGTTTTAGTCCAGATTCTACAGAAAGATTAAAACTCTATTGGTTAATACAATATATTTTTAAAAAGTCATACATCAATTTGAAATAAATTTTGGGGAATGAGCTGTAACAGTTTAGGGCCAGAAGACGATTTAACAGTTCAGTTACCCACAATGAGGAAAAACCACAGCACCATGTGCTGGACTAGAACTCAACACCAAGAACATACTTCTTCCCATAGCACAATGGATCCATTTCAGCCATTTCCTACCCCCTAAGAAAAGCTTCCACACAAACTTGTTTCCAAATAACCTGGATAATTTTCTTCTAATCAAACTGAGACGAACTAAGTTTACTGATTATCCCACTTAAAATCTAAAGTAGAGAAGAGATTCTATATACAATAAACTGGGTACTGCATGTGCCTGATTAGACTGTCAGATTGGGAAAAGTTAACTTTTATGCCTTCAAAGAGTGTTTGAGAACTCCAAGTAGAAGCATTTTAACAGTGTTGCATTACTTATATATATTCAAGCATCTATATAGCATTTTAGAGAAATAAGTAATTCTGAAGGTTTTCTTAAAATGGAGTAAGAATTTTAGAAGCAATAAAAAGTCTCTTACTATTTTGCCAATATAAAATAATGACATTCCTAAGAGAAGATTTCTTTTAAAAAGTAACACTGAGAAGTCAACCTTGTTATCAATTCCACATACCAATTCTAAATGCCCTGGCCAATTTTGATGTTAGAGATTTGGCAAATGAGAGAGACTGGTTCTCTCATCTTGCACAATTTATTTTTCAGACCTGTCCCTCCTCCCTTGTTATTATCAGATCTACTTCTTGCCCACTGGAAACAGAAAGGAACAGACTGTTTTTGAAATTCTGAAAAGTGCATGGCAGGAAAATAATAATGTAGCTAGAGTGGACTTCTCTGGTCAGCTATCAAACAGGAGGGAGCAGTTAAAAAAACAAAGGTGAATGAGCAAAATATCTAAAAGAAAGGCAAGAAAAAAAAAAACTTCATTAAAGGAGGGGTTTTTAGGGAGGAAAAAAAAAAAAAAGCAAGACCATGTGCTTCAGGCTAGATATATTAAAACATCAGATAGTTATACAAATTTTGGAGATCACAAACAGTTCCGTTTTACTGGAAGTTTGTTGCTCTTCCCTACATTTCTAATACTAAAGCAGCAATTTATAATCCCTAGTCCACAGGTGAAAAACTAAAAGGCAGAGCTGAGAAACTCCACTGGCTGTTCATTCCAAAAGGCTACTAAGAACTTCCAGAATCCCCTCACCACAGATGGTGACTGACACTGAAGAAACCCCCAGATTGCAATACTGCACAGACAAAAACTGTTTTTCTGCAGCATCAGTAACATTTAACTGCTAGTTACGAGTGTTTTCACGGTCATACGTTACTTCAGTTGTCTGAAAACAGGAAGAGCCTTTTGTTTTCTCACTCTGTACAGTTTTTATGCTCTGACAAAATCACTCCTACACTGAATCACTAGGATAAACATCAGGTATTTTCCAGTTAATCAGACTCAAAAATTGATATTACACAATAGGAATGCTGACAACTTACACGGCACTGTAGTTCCAAACCTAGTAGGATTCAGTACAATAAACCTGTTCTTCAAACTTCTCCGCCCCACTCCTTGGGCGCCAATCAAGACCAGTGTTTTCCTCTGAAAAGGAGGCATTTTGGCTACTTCCTCATATATCTGGATTTCATGACGATCAAATTCTACATTGAGAAATGTACAAAAAACTTTAATACACAGTCAGTGCTGTAAGAAAAAAAAAATGAAGTAGTCCTGCTGTAATATCAACAGACCCCATGTGAATGTAAACAGTAAAGGGCAGTAAGTCTGATACAAGATTTCTTGCTTTAAATTGGCCTGGGAATAGAGCAGTCATCCCTCCATGGACAGCGTAAGGTCAGATTCTCACTTTTACTTCCAAGGAGAAAATCTGTGTTTGATCAGAAGGGAAAACTGTGATTAACAATTAGAGAGCTTTCACAGAATCTCAGGATGGTTGAGGTTGGAAGGTACCTCTGAAGGCATCTGGTCCAACCCCAGTGCCCAAGGACCACCTGGAGATGGTTGTCCAGGACCATCCAGACAACTTTTTGGTATCTCCAAGGAGGACAACTCCACAACATTTCTGGACAACCTGTGTCGTGCTCAGTCACCCTCACGGTGGAAAATGTTTTCTGGTGTTCAAAAGGAACCTCCTGTGTTGTTGCTTGTGGACTCTTGCCCTGTCACTGGGCTACTCTGAGAAGAGCTTGGCTCCATCCTCTTTGCACCCTCCTGTCAGGTATTTGTACACCTTGATGAGACCTGCCCTGAGCCTCCTCTTCTCCAGGCTGAACAGTCCCAGCTGTCTCAGCTTTTTCACTTGCGAGAAATGCTCCAGTCCCTTCAACACCTTTGTACGTCCACGTCTCTCTTGCACTGGGGAGGTGCACTTTAGGTGTGGCCCCACCAAAGCTGAGTAAAAGGGAAGGATCACATCCCCTCAACACGCTGGCAACAAACATTTCACTTTTCTTAACACCCAGTTTTTCTCTGATTTCCACCCCCAAACGATGTGCTCAGCATGATGACACCTTCACTGGTCACTATTGTTTCTAAACCACAAGAACTATCTGATCTATCAAACCTATAATCAAAAACTTTACTGCAAATCTTTAGCTTTAGATATACTAGACTCTGCAAGTTTTGAAGCCTAGAGAACTTTGACTTATATGTAATACTAAGAGATACCTGCATTTCTTGTAGTGAGATACATCATTTTTTTCTTTTTTTTGCTGCTTATTGTTCCACAGAAAGGCCCTAAAAATAAAAAATTAGATGATGAACTCACAATTTCTGTTAAATTCCAAATCTTATTTACCTGAATATATGAAAGTTTAGATGAATTAAATTTATAAGGACAATTCTAGAATTGTATATATCCTAGGGCAAGAGATCACATCTATTTACAAACACATCAAATGGTATAGGAAGAACCAAACACAGAGAAAAAAATTATTTTTCTAGAAAGCTTTGCTGAAAACAGCAGAAAAATCTGTGTTTATCTTATTAACTTTCAGTGCATACTATAATAAAATAATTTTAAAGAAAGAAAAGTGCACACTGCCTGTCTCACCTCATTCAGCTTTTCATCAGCAGGTGGCAAAACTGATTCATGTATCTTTGAACACTAAGCAGAGACTTCACCCTTTGTCCTTCAGCCACAGCCAAAATACAATATTCAGCATTTCACAATAATCTGTGTAATCTCACACAGCAGTTTTCTATTATTTATGAAGGCAGGAAAAGCAAAACAAATGGAGTCAGAGCAAAATCTACTCCTGAAATTCACTAAATCTCACCTGAGTTGTCCCAGTCCCTCCTAACAAAAGCCTTTCTCTTCTCTTCCAGGAACTGGCTAGGAATTAGACCTGCACTTCCTCCTTCTTTGACATGACTAGCCTGGGAAAAAAAAAATAATATGAAAGATTATAGGTAACTTGTGAGAAGCATTTTTCTCACCAACATGGTGTTGACTGACTTCCACACTGCCCAAGTTTCTCAGTGGTGAGTATTGATACATTCACTACTGAGACTTGGAAATTCAAATTCCAGTGTAGATATTAAAATTCTGCTTTACAGTCATAGTGTCTTGCCATGGAGTATTAAAATTCAGGAAACTTAAATAAAACAGATACAAGTTTCATTACTGGTTCCCATTAAGTTAGTAAACTCCTATAAGCCTTTAGCTCCTATAAAACTTTGGCATCAAATTCCAAAATCGATTTCTCTGGCTCCAGACATTGAACTCTCAGGTGAAAAAAACTCAAGATTTTCTACTACACAGTACACTTATTTTATATTCTTGAGCTGCTCCGAACAGGTTCCAGTGGAGCTTATTATCTGTCATTTCCCAGTGAATGCCGTTAACACATCCCTAATCATGTCTTCAAGCTTTTTGCTTTAAGTAACCACAGATTTAAAATCTTAGTAATGAAAACTTGGCTAAGATTCTCTACAAAATAATTTCATGGCAAGTGCAATCCTCAGCAAGCTTAACACAAACACAGAGTTACGAAATGTTTAATTCTCCATGAATCTTTTGCTTGCATAAATCTTTCTACTGCTAAGAGGGGATGTTTGGTTTTCAACTTGTATGCTTTTATCTATGACTAACTGATTTTTTACAGTATGAAGTTTTCATTAACAGTGTCACATTTCTAGAAAGAACGAGGAAAAGCTAAATTTTTTTTCCCAGGGCATGATCTGCGTAGCAATAACCTACACTGGTTTAACACATTTCAATTTTGCCACTGATTGAGTGTTGAAGATTTATTTCTCCTGGACTCCCACAAGTTACAACTGGAGAATTTGAAAAGCAATACAGAAGTCAGCATGGGAGCTAAATGTCAACCTGCTCCAGAGTTTTGGACTGTCTACTTCTGAAACTAATTAAGTTGGCAGTAATAAATTTTCGACCTTCCCTCACACTTTTTATTCTTTTTCTTTCTGTTATTACTGTCACTGAGAAGCAACAAAATTCAGCAGTTGTATATTTGAATATTTTAGTTGCTCTTAAAGAAGTCATATATATTGTTCTCAGGTGATGTCTGGCTCTCTTCTGCTTGTTACCTTGCAAAGGGTGAGCAATGTAGGGGTAGAAAAGGAAATTAATAATGCTAAACTTTTTGCCAATTTTGAGTGTCTTGGTTGACAAAAATGTCTTAAAGGTTCACTTGTGCCACTCAAAGACAGTGATGATGTTTAATTCTGTGTATAGTGTCTTGGGAAAAATAAACATAGCATAAGCATTGGATTACATTTCTACTGAATGGCTGAATGCAGAAATATCACTTTAAGCCAGGATGAACCGTTAGTATTTGAGATAGTGCCGAACACTGTGACTATGGACATGCATGATACAGCTCACAGACACTGGCCACCACTGCAGAAATAAAACATACAGCCTCTCCAAATAGCTATTCTCACTCCTCTTCAAATCCACAAGGTTAGCTTCCTTCTCTCCTCAACTCTGAGCACTCAGGCATGGGTCAACTTCTTCCACAGCTGCTGTCAGACAAGGCTTACCACAATTACCATAGTCAGCCTAAGACTTTTCTGCTAGAAATCGTCCACTTTAACTGATTTGGGAATGTCTTATGATACAAGAACAAAGAAAAATAAGCAGCACTAACAGTAAAATGAGTGTTACATATACCATTTAAAACATTCCATTTCCTTCAGTATTTCAACTTAATATCTTGATGTGAGCTTCAAATAGGATTGCAATGTAAGTATTTTCTTCTTGTATCTACTGTTAAATGGAAGTAGATCAGAATTTAAAGAGTTTATTATTAAGGCAACTAGTGATGTTTTTCAGCTTTTTATTTTATTTATTTTAATCTTTTTACCAACCTGCCACCAATTTGGATCTTCCCGGTTTACGATCTGAAGAATTTCTCCTTTAGAAAATTTCAAACCTGCTTCTTTGCATGGGATGAGGTTGTCATTATATGGATTATAATCAAAATGACACTTCACAAAGACCTGAAATGCGTAAAAATTAACAAAGCTTAAGTATTATAAAATACGTTCTGACTAATCTATCTGCCAAAATGAAGTGACGTCTTTACCTACAACATAAAAAGCTTGACATGATCCAAGCTGCATTTGGCATGTGAAATACAACCTAGGGGAAAAAAGGTATACAACAACTGGGACAGAACAATCAATCTTGGCTGAAGGAGCTTCATGATAAAATTTAAAAATCTGGTCCATTCGGACAATGAATTACTGAACACTCATTTTTGCATTTCAGTGTATACAAAACAATTACAATTTTGACTTTTAATTACTTAAAAATACAACAAAAATCTTGGAATGTGAGCACTGTACTTAAGGCTTGTGGAATTCTAAGAATGATTTCTGCCATTAACTCAATGTTTTAAAAGAAACGGGATATGCAACTGCTTAAGACTCAAATTTGATGCAGGGGAAGAAGGAGTAAGTTGCATCAGTCAACTGGAAACATCTGACTTTGTTTGGCTGGGGAGCAGAGGAAGCATTACACCTGCCTCAAACACAGCACATCCCCTACTCAATGGAAGCACAGCCTGTTACAGTCACAGGCATTAAGACTCGCTACCTGAAGGAGCATCTTACAAGATGTTTCAACGGCACTGCTTTAGCTCAACAAGTTACTTCTGCCATGGAGAAATACAGCTATCTGCATTTTCATCTTCCTCCTAGCATTATATTCACAAAATAACCAAAATATGTCTAATCTAGAATCTTAAAAAACCTTACACAGTAAAGTACTAAGCAAAAGTTTTTTCACAGAATCATCAGAAATGTGCTACTGACCTGCTGAGGAATGACAGTGTCTCTGTAGCTGGGAAGAATCTTCAAAGTGACACTTCCACTAATGTTTTTCAGCAGTTCTTGCAATTCTTTTGGATTGTTTCCAACCTCATGGCCATTCACCTCTTTAATAATGTCACCTACATGTAGAAGACCTTGTCGATCTATCATTCCTCCATGAAGAATTCGTGCTATTACCAGATCGTTGTTCTCAACTCTAAATGTGACTCCCTGAAAGAAGTATGTGACACCCAGTTTACCACTGTCTGAATTTTAATTTCATTGTACCATTATCTCAGGCAAAAATACACAGCTACGGAATATTCCACCTACTCCAGTGAAAACAGTAACAGTTACTACAGTGTTACAGTGTAAGAGCTCCGGATACAGAGAAGCATCAGGTGACACAGAAATGCTTTCAGACAAGGTTTTCATACAACTGAAAAATGACTGTGTTGTCCTTGATTGCAGGCAATCCTCTTAGCTCATACCAGAACCAAAGAGATGCTGTGTTAGTCAGTTATGCCAACAGGACATTCAGCCCAGTGACTGCCTATTCACTATCCCATTATCTCTTGGAGAGGATGGGATGGAGGACACACAGGTATCTTCTTATTTCAACCTTTCAATATCAGTCTTATCATTAATTAAATTACACAATATAATAATGGAGATAATTAAAACATAATGCAAGAAATCAGGTGCATGCAAATGTTTTCACTAGCACTCTTAAATTAAAGACACACAGACCTTTAATTACTTACCAGTGGTTCTCCTGCTCTTTTGTGAATTCCAAGGATACGAATAGCATCTACGGGAACAACCTGGTTGTTCACTGAAGAGTTATTGACTTCTGGGCTAGAAGGAGGGGAATCGTAACATTTTGAAGCCACAATATCATGTGCTTCCAAGAGTGACTGCAAAGAAACAGAAAAAGTCTTTTTTAAAATTATGAAATAACCATTTGCAAAAGGATTTAGTGCTGAATAACCACTGAATCTGTTCTGTTGTGACCAGGTCATAATATTCTTACTTCACATGAAATAAAGCAAAAACTGACATACAACGGCTCACATGGACTGAAAAGCCTACTGCCTTGGCAAATATGCTCTCTTGTAAATGCAAATGCTTCTTCTTAAGTACAGGAGAAATATAATTAATTTGGGATGAATGTATGATGTTGCAAGGGAAGAAGACAGAAAAAGGAGTACCTAAAATAGTCTTTCACCTAATGAGACAGTATCCAAGTAAATGGTTATAGTAAACGAACAACCCACTGCAAAAAATGAAGATAACTCATCATTAGATACTTGTATTTAATGCAATAAAATTTCCACAGTAATTTGGATAATTACAGGTATGCAAGGATTTCTAACCATCTGCAGAATGAGTGCTTCCTGCTTGCATAAAGCCAAGGCAGAATTCTAGCACCAAATGAATCCAAGCTGACAGAATTTACTTTCTGGAAGACAAGAGCTTAGACCTTAGAGTTAATGGCATTTTTACCAGTCCACATACATAAATACAAAGCAGAAGGAGGAAATGCAAATAAATATAATCATGTTAGGAAGGCAATGCAATTTAGGCACGATTTTCTCAAAAAACGTACGTTAAGATTAAGAAAAGTTTATAAGGCAACACATACAAGTAAACCAAGATCAAACTTCTGAATTAAGACAGTGGAGACTTTCAGTCTTTCTGTCACCTAGAGAAAGGTGTCCCTGTCCATGGTGGGGAATCTGGAACGAGATGATCTTTCAGGTCCCTTCCAACCCAAACCATTTTGTGATTCTATGAGAGGAAAAGAGACACCCTATAGCCATCATATACGGTAGTTCAATAAAGCATCCTACAGCACAGAGTCACACTGACAGATACAGAGAGAGGAGAAGAGGCAGCAGAGGAGATGCCTACTGGGCCTCCAACTACTTTGGAGCTTTGGAGCTTTGTTTCCATCCTACCAGTCAGATACAGTCCTAAGTCAGGTTAGTGACTAGTGTCACATAAGTAGCTAAAAAGAGAAGACACCATGGGGACTACCACTGATACTGACATGCACATGCCAGAGGAAGACAGCAAACAACCCAAATGCAGAGTAGGTGAGCAGGTAACATTAATGATTTTGCTATTCAGTCCTCTCCATCCTTCTGTAAGCCACCTCTAAAGGCTGTGCAACCACACTAGGTTAGTGCTAAGGACAGCACGCAAGCCCTCAAAGTGTCACAAACCTCAACAGTCATTTTAATCTGCCCATTACATGATGAACCTGCTGACATTTCAGCAGGTTTGAGCTTAGAAGAAAGTATTAATTCACTGATTTCGCCCCTTCCATTAAAAGTGTAAAGACAGCTGCTTATTGTGGCTACTTTAATACTGTGGACACAAACCAAATCAAATCAAATAGGAGAAACAACCATTTATTTAAATCAAGCAGCTGTCAGATGGTAGTAATTTTTAATTCTTCACTATCCAAGACACATTCAGTCCAGAAACCAGGAGAATAGATCTCTCTGCCAATATTTGCAAGCAGCAATTTTTTGGATCTTTCTACATTTCCAAAATGAAACTAATTAGCATCAGCTACACATTTTAACACGTTAGCACTCATAAAACCAGGTATGATTATTTCCAGTTTTCTTCTAGTCACATGCTAGAACAAATTGTTCCTGAAGTTTCTAACCACAAATCACTATACTTCTCGTAGAGCCTCACACAGCTGCCTGTGCAGCTCCCTGACCTTTAATGGTAATACAATTTATAGATTATAATCTGATCCACAGTCAAAAAAACCTACTAAGCTAACAGTCTGTCATCCTTTCCAAATTAACATGCTATGTAAAATTCTTCAGTTCTTAAATATGATCCTATTCCACATTCTGATCCTTTTTAACCACTCAGTTTCATGGATAAGCATGAATTCTTGCAACTACTACTTTACCATCTCTCAATCACAGGATCTTTTTCTTGCTATTTACATGATGGCTGAGTCACAGAAGGACTAGCAGGACTGTACACTGCTGCCCATAACTATAAAGTGGTTTCTTTAAGAAAAGCAGTTCATTGGTTTCCTTACAAGGCATAGTCAACTTATTACTATCGCTCACCTAACTCAGTTCTGGAACTCAAGAATCTGTACCAGTTTTATGAGCCTGTTTCCAGCCAACCAGGTCATGACCTACAATCCCGAAAAACACTTAAGGGCAGGCTCCTGGCAACAGGGGCCATGTGTCTGTACCACTGCCGGAATACTCGCCAACGTTTATGTCACCAAGTTACTTTCTTATTTTGGGAACACGGCTGAGTGATCTGAGAAATGCATCTGCATGAACTTCTCTTTTTTCTTTCTTGTGATATCGGAAAAAGTGATATCCTGTGCTCCTGCAACTCCAGAGCTCCCCTGGAATCTAACCTTTCCATACTGATGCTGGAACACTTCTAAAACCACTGCCAAAGTCTGCAAAACAACATGTACTGAACAATCAACAACCATAAAATGGTTCAAAGTTCCCTCCAAACAAAATCTCCTCCTGTAAACAGGATCAGCTGACTAGCCAAGACTAGTTAGCTGTAGAAAGGTTCCCATGGAAAAATGGCAATATTGTCAGAACAAGGCATTTAGAAGAACTCCACAAAGCACAAGAGATGTCACACAATGGACACGCAGTCTTGTGGCAGTATGATCCCTTTATGCAAGATACTGTCAAAACCCAACCCATAAGATAGTGACTTCTATACAGCAGTTTTCTGTGGCTGCATGTACTTAACAGGATAAAAAAGTAATTTAAAAAGCAATTAAAAATTCAGTAAACAGAGAAACATTAAACATCCAAAGCTCTCTACAGTGCTGAAGTCAAGTTCAAATTCAAAATTTTTCGTACAAAAATTCTCAGCACAATCTATACATGTTATGAAGCACTGCTTGCCCAAAATAATATAATAACTATTTCTCCAACTCTGATCCAAAAGAACAATCAAATTACAAATTGGGTGCTGTGTGTCGTGGTTTTCCTAGA